>CAUYON010115009.1:0-19178 GCA_963573935.1 Arctocebus calabarensis | reverse complement strand
TACACCTGAGCTGGCAGGTTCAAATCCAGCCCGGGCCTGCCAAACAACAATGATGGCTGCAACCAAAAAATGGCCAGGCGTTTTGGGGTGCGTCTGTAGTCCCAGCTACTTGGGAGGCAGAGGCAGGAGACTCGCTTGAGCCACGGGATTGGAGGTTGCTGTGAGCTGTGATACCATCACACTCTATTCAGGGTGACAGCTTGAGCCTCTGTCTCAAAAAAAAAAAAAAAAAAAAAAAAAGGCAGTGCCTGTGGCTCATCCAGTAGGGCGCTGGCCCCATATACTGAGGGTGGCGAGTTCAAGCCCGGCCCCAGCCAAACTGCATCAAAAATATAGCTGGGCATTGTGGTAGATGCCTGTAGTCCCAGCTACTCAGGAGGCTGAGGCAAGAGAATCGCGTAATCCCAGGAGCTGGAGGTTGCTGTGAGCTGTGACTCCACGGTACTGTACCGAGGGAGGGTGATAAAGTGAAGACTGTCTCTACAAAAAAAAAAAAAAGCACTGTACTCACTATTAAATTGGAACTAATCCCTTAACACCCACATGTACGTTTGGTAGTAAAACTATGGGAAAGCAGGGAGGTGTGAGGGGTCAGAAGGGGAAGCCTAAATGGGTACTGTGCACATTAGCTGGGGAGGGGCACACTTAGGACTTTGACTCAAACTGTACAAAAGCAATTCATGTATCCAAACATTTTTTTTTTTTTGAGACAGAGCCTCAAGTTGTCACTCTGGATAGAGTGCTGTGGCATCACAGCTCACAGCAACCTCCAATTCCTGGGCTCAAGCGAGTCTCTTGCCTCTGCCTCCCAACCAGCTGGGACCACAGGCGCCTGCCAGACGGCGGGCCCAGGGGCTGGATTCTATCCCGCCAGCTCAGGTGTACATGGCTGGTGCCTTAGCCCGTTGAGCCACAGGCGCCGAGCCATATCCAAACATTTGTAACCGTGTAATATTTTGAAATTGAAAAAAATAAAGAAGAGAATTGGCAGAGGCAGGGGACATCATCTGTATCAGGTCTTACCCAGATCCAAAAGGGTGTGACCTCTTGGCCTCAACCTTGTGCTCTCCACCCTCAGCAAAGTGCTAGAGGCAGCCCTGGAGCAGGAAGTGGGGAAGGAGTAGGTAAAGAGGGCCAGCTGGGAAAAGCAGGCCTTCTGGGTCCCTTCCTGGGTGTAGCTCAAGCCTGGGCAGATCCCTTCCGTTCTGGGAGCTATAACTATAATTGTGCAAAGGAGGTGACAACAGTTCCAGCCTTCTAGATTCCATGTGAGGGCTTAGTGTGGTGACCTTCAGGCTTGCCCATGTCGAGGAGTGGTGTCCCTGGTCGGACTCCCTTTAACTACTGCTATTACTGGTACTGCTCTAGTGAGGTCAGAAACCTTACAAGACATCCTGTGTGACCCTGGAGTCAGGTCGACCTGCATGTGGACCAGCCCCCCACTTACTGCAGTGGTAGCCCTTGGCCAGTTCTTGGAACCATTCAACCTTTGTCTTCCTTCCCTGCTGGGCTCCAGGGCTTACTGTCAGGCAACGGCACACATGGCACTTGACTGCTGTTCCCGCAGGGTTGATGGTCCCCTCTAAAGGAGCACTAGCACGCTTGCTCTCTGAGCAGCCTCTTGGGATTCCGCTTGTCTTACTCAGACAGTGAAGCATCAGAAGTCACCTGCTCAGTGGAGCCAGACCCCCCGCAGGACTAGGTCTGTGGGATGAAGCTGAAGTACACACCCTTGTTAAGAGCACAGGAGTTCATGTGCCACTTAGAGCCTCACATTTCAGGGGGCTATGCAGACCACACACATCCTGTCCTGAGAGCTGGCCGTGCAGTACCAGAGTGACTGTCAGCTTTCCTTATTCTTGGAGATGTGAGCTCTTTTGAATTTACCTTTATTAGTTATTTGAGCCTCAAAAAATAAAACTGTAACAGATACACATAAAAAGTGTCTATGTTTATTTATCACTAGGCAGGAAGACATTGCTTTGTGTACACTCTGTCCTCCAAGTAGCAGTGAGATGATGGGGAAGGGGAGGCAGATGGCATTTGGAAGGTCAGGCCTTGAGAGAATTAAACCCTAACATTAGCCCAGGGCACCCCTAGTATGTCTACAGGTCACTTCTCCCTTGAGCGTCAGGAATGGTGCTAAGCGTGCACCCTCCTTGGGAGAGGCGAGGAGTTAGTCATGTGACTTGTTTCTGTGTTTAGAGTTCAAATGAGGGGCCTGGTAGAGAAAGGCTTTGAGGAACAGAGCCAGGTTTGCTGTTAGGAGGTGGAAGGGACCTGCCTATTGCTGAGCCCTGCAGGAAACAGCGGACACACTATAATTAACCCTGACTTTTCTATGAACTTGTAGGCATTGGTGTCTGTGCTGAGACCACCCCCTACGTGACCGTGGGCAAACTACAGTTATTTTGACTTTTCTGTGAACTTGTCGGTGCCAGTTTCTGTGCTAAGACCATCCCCTAGGTGACCGTGGGCACAATACAGTTCCATTAACTTTTCTATGAACTTACGGGCATTGGTTACTGTGCAGAATTGATTCCAATGAGCTCAGTCATTTGTAACTTCCTTCTTTCATATGGGCCCTGAATTCGGATTGGTAGCAAAAGCCATGAAAGTCATGATGTCAGACACCTCTGTTCTCTTATTAGAATGGAAACAAAAAGTGACAGTGTCACCAAAACACCTCAGACGCCCAGACTCCCCCCTCTAAGACGTACTGGGGTTGGCCACTCTCCCCATGAACAGCAGACAGCTGGTGCGATGCTCGTAGACAAGGAACAGAAAGGGGCGGTCGACAGTGAAACGGACTTGGGTGGACAGCGGCATGAACCCGACGGTGGTCACGGCGGCAGCTTGAGTGCCCTCCTCGTTCACTGTGATGGTGCCTTGGTGCTTGAACTGTTTGGAGAGGAAATTTATCAGACTCCCCAGTTTGGCACACAGAAGGACAGAGCACGTAGTACAGTCCCTCTCACTCAGGGAAAGACACAAGTTACAGCTGACCAGAATCATCCTTGAGAATTCCCTTTGTCACCTGCCAAGTGCAGCAGTCATGCCTAGAGGCCATCTGGTGTGACTGGAGAGTCACTTCCCTCTTGGCAGTGCCTGTGGTCTGCAGGCCTAGGGGTCCGTGACAGCTGCTCAGCCCCAGCGCTTCCTCTTTCTGGGTACACTTCCGTGGAGAGTGCTGGGTCTGTTGCAACATTTGGTCTCATTCTATTTTTGCTGAGTATCTAGTATTGGTTTATTAACATAAATGTGTGTGTGGTGCAAGTCCTCTGTGTTCCCAATGGGTCTTTCACAATTGGGCCAGAGAGTTGATTTTGTAACCTGGAGCCATGGTCCTCCTGGCCCTCAGACCAGAGGTACTGCCAAGAGGAAAGCAACTCTATAGCCACACCACCTGTCTCCCCTCTCTGGGGTCATCAGGACTGGGTCTCATTCCAAGGCTACTTGCTGTGGGCCTTGCCCACTAAGCATCTGCCAGACACAGGGTAAGTAGGCACCTACCTACTTAGGCACCTTACCTAAGTAGCCAGGAGCAGGAGAGCAGACTTAGCACCCCAGCCTGAAGGTCAGACTGGGGGTGGGCAGGGCAGGACAGGTCAGGGTGTGCTGAGGGAGAACCAGGGAGAGAGCAGGGCAGAGCAGGAACAGTTACCAGGTCAATGGTGAGCCTTTCTTCTGAGATGCCTGACATGTTGCCATTTTTGTCAAACAGCGCCATGACCCCCATTGACTTCAGGGGCTCCACCAGGTTGTAGTTCTTCTCCAGCTTGAATTTTGGCAGAAGTACCTCTCGAGTTCTAGTCAGGGAAAGGAAAGGGGGCCCAGATTTATTGAACTTCTGGTGATGAAAAAAATCTTATTTTTTTTCCTTTGAAGCTCCACCGCCCAGCCCCTTGAGTTGCCTCAGAATTGACACAGCACTTTAAAGTTTATCTCCTAGGACTGTCTGCTGAGGATTTTGGAAATCCCTTCCCATTGCAGTTCCAGTTACTGACCATTGAGATATTTTTACTATTGTGTAGTCTTTTCCTTGAGACTATGATACATCTCTTGTCTTCAAGGTCAGCAGCAGAACTTTTAGTAATTTGTGTTGTGAGAAGGTATCTGAAATAATACTTCATTTCTGATTTTAGGCATTTCTTATTTTATTAATTAAGAAGTTAAATAAATGGCTCACTGTCCACCCAAGTCCATTTCACTGTCAACCGCCCCTTTCATACACCAAGGCTGACGGGTTCGAACCCGGCCCAGACCAGTCAGACAACAATGACATTTACAACAAAAAAATAGCTGGGCATTGGTGGCAGGTGCCTGTAGTCTCAGCTGTGTGGGAGGCTGAGGCAAGAGAATCCCTTAAGCCCAGGAGTTTGAGGTTAGTGTGAGCTGTGATACCATGGCACTCTACCAAGAGTGACGTAATGAGACTCTGTCTCAAAAAAACAGACAAAAAACAAGAAGTTGAATAACTGATCACTGTACTTACTGAAGAACCCCTTATATATATGCCAGACAGCAATGAACCTCCTTCGGCCTTGCCTCAACACATGCAGTTCCTAACAGGTGAGCAGTAGCAGTCGTGCCATGGGCCAGTCTGGCACTTTGGAAAATAAAGATGTAAGACACAGTTCTTCTCAGGAGCCTGCTTTCCTTTTGGCAAGCTGATACTTATGTGAAAGGGTGAAAATGGAAAGATGGTGCTTTAATATCTGAATGACTAGAGTAGGTCTGGCTCTAGAGTAGGGGTAGTCGTGTGGCTGAGACTTGGAAAGGTAGGGTAGGGTTGTGCCTGAGCAGAAGCAAGGAGGGAGTCTGAGTGGGGCTTGCTGGAAGGGCCAGGAGAAGAAGGGATGGAAATGGTGTTTCAGGAACTGTGACCTGGACTGGTGCTTGGGTGGACTAAGGAATGGAACAGGCAGGGAGGTTCCGAGGGAGGCAGCTACAGAAGGAACGCAGTTAAGCAAAGTCCAGGCAAGGTGACTGGCTACCTGGGCAGTACCTTCCTGTAAGCCTACTTCTCTCGGTTCTGTTGCATTTGGGTTCTTGTCCTATAAGGAGACCAAGACCAGATTTGGTTTTGCATACATGGGTCACTACGAAAGTTCTGAGACAGTATTGTGGTCTACTACTATTTCACTTCTAAGAAACACAGTCAGCAGTGTCCTTTCTGATTCACCCATGCAAGTTTCAATTTGCTTCGCTTATCGATATTGCTGGGAGTTTCATTTGTTTCCATCCATGCAGATTTTGTGTTTCTTGATTTTTGTATATCTCAAAACTTTCATAATGACCCATGTATGGACCTAACCAGTATCCAATAAAATAGAAATAAGACATTTTTATTCTTTCTGCTAATCCAGCAATAATTTTGGTAAACTTTTAAAGCCTTCAGTTTTCACTAGGGAGTATTAAAAATAATGAATGAGGCGTCCTCTGTGGGCTAAGAGGACCTTTGATTTCCCTGGGTAGGAAAAGGAAGAGCCAGTCCTTGCTGAATGCCTCCTAGGGTCCAGGCATCGGAAGGGATGCTCAGTCGCTTGTTGTATTAGTTTTTCACAGTAAATCTAGCAGAAGTAATGGAATTAACTCCATTACAGTTTACTCAAAGCAAAAATCAAGCACATAGCAGAGCTGGGGTTGTATTCAAGCTGATCCTAAGCCACCTGCGCCTGACCCCTGAGACTGCCCTGTAGGGAGCAGATGTGCTGCTCACAAGTGTTCTCTGATCGCCTCTCACCAAGCAAGGAATTTGGGCTGAATAAACAGTGGCCTTGTTTGGCAGTTCTTGGGTAGTAATTCATACTTCTCCCTTTCTCTTCAAATGACCAGAGTTCTAACATTCCTAGACACCCCCAGCCTCTAAGAGCTCAGGGTAGCAAACACACCGTGAAGTACCTGTTCGTCATGCTTTTTTGCCATCTTTCCACCACCTGGGGCGTCAGCTGGGCTTCAAGGGTCTTCATCCCAGACAGCTTGTGCGGGACCACAATGAGCATGCTGATGCCCCCCACGTACTCCAGCTGGAGGACATCACAGTCCAGCTCCTGGTCATTTGCTGCAAGGAAGTTCCCTTTGGTCTGCATCATGGGGACCTTGACCACCTCTCGCTCATTCAGCCGGAAGTTGTGATTGTGTGTCATCTCCACTGGGAATTTATTCACCCAGGATCCTGTAACATCCACAGGGACAGGTTCTTATTAGGGTAGTGGTCCTCACCCTTAGCATGCCTC
Organism: Arctocebus calabarensis; assembly: GCA_963573935.1. Lineage (NCBI taxonomy): Eukaryota > Metazoa > Chordata > Mammalia > Primates > Lorisidae > Arctocebus > Arctocebus calabarensis. Next base: position 12,939 of record CAUYON010115009.1, on the reverse strand, counting down.
CAAGTCACTTTAAGGGCCCACCCCCACTGTGTCTGATTCCCAAGGTCTGGCTTGGGCTGCACATTTGCATTTCTTATGAAAGGTTAAAAGGAGAGATTAAATGGACTGGAGTGGACGCTGGGCTGACGCTAGCCAGTGGTGTGACCCTGGCGAGACACCTGAATGGCCTGGGCCTCTGCTTCGTCATCTGTCAGCGGAGAAGCTTTGCACTCCTTTGAGCTGTTTTGATGGCCTTCATCCCTCGCACTGTGACCCTGTAGTGACCAGCAAGACATGAGGGTGATGTGATGTTGCCTCAGGACCTTCACTGAGGGTTTGGGCTCAGTAGTTTGTATCCAGAAGTAAGCCCATGCCTGTTTCATCTCTGAGATGCTGGTAACTAATAATGATGAGGACCAGCAGTTGAGTGCTAGCTGTGTGCCAGGCATTCTTTTAAACACTCTTTTCCTGTATTTCATTTCTACTCCTAGCAGCATATGAAATGTGTGCCTTTTGTTATGATCCACATTCTACAGGTGAAGAAACAGAGGCTCAAAACAATGAAGTAACTTGTTCAAAGTTTCCAGCTGGTGGGCAGAGCAACTGGGATGAAAAGAGCAAGAGGCCTTGGGAGGAGGGTCACATACCAGGCGCAGTGGGGTGCCCTTCTCCCTGAGTCTACCTCTCCCAGGATTCCTCAGCCTCAGCACTGTTGACACTTGGGCTGGTTAATTCTCTGGGGTGAGGGGACTGACCCGGGCATCGTTGGTCACTTAGCAGCACTCGCGGCCTCTCCCCACCCCAGGCCAGTGGTGCTTCCCCGGCTTCCCAGTTGTGACGATCACAAGCATCCTCAGGCCTTTGCCCTGGGGATAAGCTTGCCCCAGTGGGAATCACTGCTCTTCCCAGTTTGATGGAGCTGACACATGTCTTTTGGGGTTCTTTCCTCCTTACTTCCTCCTGAAGTTCAGCCTCTATTTTTATTATGCATTAACAAAGTGATATGAGTGTTCAAAATTGAAATTAAATTAGCAGTGGAGATTTGGGACCTGGCAATTAAAATGGCACTTCCAGACATACTTCTCCCTTGAGGAGTATTGATGAAGGACCGGGCACTTCAGCATTCACTCCTCCTGATTCCCAGCATTAAGTTCAGTGACCAGGGGAAGGAAGCTTATGTCTGCCCTTTTCACACTGCAGTGCGAGGCGGGTGGCAGTGTTCAGGAGCTTGTAAACTGGCAGTGCCTGGCCCTTTCTCCAGCCTCCTGCTGTAGGGATAGCTTGCTGGGTTTCTCCACCAGCCCCTGAAGTAGCTGGGGTGAATGGAGCAGGAGGCCTTGGGAGGAGGGTGTCCTGGTGTCCCTGGGACTTCCAAAATGTTGCCACACTAAGTATTGTGTCACTGTCTCTTAAAGTTCCCCCCACATCCCTGTGGGAGTAGGTTTTCCCTCCATTATAAGGTAAGGAGACTGAGTCACAGAGACATTGAATGACTTCCCTGAGGTCACATGAATGAGAAGTGGTAAAGCCAGGATTTACACTGCTGTTTGCTCAGCTCTAAAACTCATGCTTATGAGGAATGGTGAAAGGGTATATGTGTGTTCGTCATGTATATGTCCTGTGTGTGTCACAGGCTGGAAGAACGCAGCCTTTAATTCCACTCACAAGAACCCAGCCTTGTGCCTGCCTTTGGGGTGGAACCCTTGGAGTCAGATCTCAGCACCCCAGGCCTAGCGGGTTTGAATCCAGCCTGGGCCTGCCAAGCAACAATGACAACTACAACCAAAAAATAGCCAGGGATTGTGGCGGGTGCCTGTAATCCTAGCTACTTGGGAGACTGAGGCAAGAGAATCCCTTAAGCCCAAGAGTTTGAGATTGCTGTTAGCTGTAATGCCACGGCACTCTACCCAGGGCAACATAGTGAGACTCTATGAAAAAAAAAGAAAAAGAAATAGTAGTGTTATTTCCCTACATCCACCACCTATTTGTGCAAAAGTATCCTGCAAAGCACTATTAAGTGTTAATATCAGGTACTCAAGCTGAACATTTTGGATACATTGCTGTAGCATTTTAGCCACATTCCTGCTTTACTGATAGTTGGGAAAGAAAATGAAAAAACTAAAAGCCATGCTGGGCAAATGTTAAAAAGGATTTTGCATTGTGCTGACTGGTTTAGGTCCAGCCCTGGCTCTCCCCTTGGCGCATCCTTTCACCTCTCTGTGCCTTGGGGGCTTCAACTTAAACAACTACAACCTCACACAGTTGTGGTGAGGATTCAGCGAGTATGAAGCATGGAGTTAGGGCTTAGTGAACGGCAGCTGCTACGCCACCTCAGCATGGCCTGCACCCCCGTCCCCCGAGTCTACCTGTGTCTTGTTGTTCTGGATAAACTACAGCTAGAATACAGGTCTGGCATTCAGCATACCCATGTGCTAAAAGAGTATGTTGTAGTTTTCTTTGAGACATAAAAGGTTATTTCTTACCCTTGAAGTAGATGCAGTTTAGAATCATCATCTGCGTAGCAGGGTCTACATTCTCCAGAGCATCTTTTATGAGGCCCTTGGTGAGCTTTAGGATGTGGTTGTTGGTTTTTGATATGAAGGCAGGATCTGAGAAGTTAGCTGCCTGAGCCTCAGCAAAGTAATACTCTCTTACTTTAGCTTTGAAATCATCCAGGATTGGAAACTGCTTCTGGACATAAAGGTCATTGACTGACCGCAGAGTGTATCCAAAATTCCTCCTGAATAGGCGATGAGTCAGCTTACGGAAGAGATTGTGGATGGTCTGGATCTCGTACTTGCTGCTGGCATTAACAAAGTCTTGGAAATGCAGGATCGAGTGCACTTGCTCATGAGTCTCTCCCCGCAGGCCCAGGGAAATCATGCCCATGGCAGTAGAAATGCCGACAGGCGCGATGAAGACATTATTGGAAGTGCTGGCCTGGTCCTTCAGCGCTCGGTAAAGGTTGAAGGCAAACTTGGCATTTAGGAGGTTAAGACGCTGGATACGGCTCTTGCCCTGGAAAAGCTGGAGTATGTTCCCAGCACTTGCTGCCAAGTCTGTTGGGGAGACCTGCAGGCTGTCGATGATGTCGATGTAGTCATCATCCTCACTGAGTATCTTCTCCAGGTCCAGATAGTCCTCGTCCTCCTCTCCCTCAGGAATCCAGTCGTTGGTGACCGTGTTTTCCCTGTGGAAGTCGGCAGAGAGAAGGGGCATACTCAAGGTTTTGTTATTTAACTGCTCTGCAGGGATCTGGGGATCCACAGACTTAGAAGTTTCTCCTCCCTTCTCAAGCTGATCCAGCAGACCTTTGTTCTCCCCACACACAGATGTTATGATGAGGGAAACCAGAAGAGGGTGAAAAGGGTGTTTCATCTTGGCAGAGCTAGAGCTGGGAGAGAAAACAGACCACATGGTGAAAGGCAGCCTGGCGGGCCCACCCTGCTGCAGCATGGCAAGCCATGTTTGGCTCTGACATAGGAATGTGCCCTCGTAGCACCAGTTCCTGTTTTAGGGTTATGGACTTTAAGGGAATCTGATAAACAGATACCTAACATTTCGTGTGGGCCTCATAAACCTCCCTGAAGGATTCATGAGCCCCTGGATGAGAATCCCTTCTTTAAAGGTTTACAAAACTAATCTTCTAGACTCCTAGAGGTTCAGGGGTTTGAGAGTCCCAGGGGAGGTGTTTTTTTTTTTTTTTTATTGAGGCAGAGTCTCACTTTGTCACCTCCCGTAGAGTGCTATGATGTCACAGCTCACAGCAACATCAAACTCTTGGGCTTAGCTATTCTCTTGCCTCAGCCTCCCAAGTAGGTGGGACTATAGGTGCCCGACACTATGCCCAGCTATTTTTTTTTGTTTCAGTTGTCATTACTGTTTAGCAGGCTCTGGCCGGGCTCAAACCTGCCAGCCTTGGTGTATATGTCTGGCTCCCTAAACACTGAGCTACAGGGGGGGGTTATTTTTAAGTTATTCACTAAACCGTGTTTCCTACCTCCAGATAGCATATTACGCACTGGTGGCACAAAGGTCCACCCTGGGGGCCAAGGGTACAGGCCCGTCAAAGGCTAGACATTCGGTGACTTGAGGGCCCCTGGTCAGGTGTAGCAGCTCCCACCAAGACAGGAGGGTCGCTTGAGCTGTGGAGTTCAGAATCAGCCTGAGCAAAAGTAAGATCCTTGCCTCTAACAAAAAATAGAAAAATTAGCTGGGTGTTGTGGTACGTGCCAGTAGTCCCAGCTACTCAGGAGTTTGAGACAGGAGGATCACCTGAACCCAGGAGTTTGAGGTTGTTGTGAGCTATGATGATGCCACTCTACCTTCTACCTAGGACGATGGAGCAAGACTCTGTCTCAGGAAAAATGTGAGGGCTTCCAAAATAGCACTGCCAGAGCATATGGGGGTACACAAAGGTTGTGGCCCCGTCCTGTATGGTAAGAATGGGGGTACTCAGTTGGGGACGTGTCTTTAAGAAGTACAGCATGGAGTGGTCCTGTGTCTCGGGGTAGGGCACCAGCCCCATATACTGAGGGTGGCGGGTTCGAGCCCAGCCATGGCCAAACTGCAACAAAAAATAGCCGGGCATTGTGGGAGGCGCCTGTAGTCCCAGCTACTTGGGAGCCTGAGGCAAGAGAATAGCCTCAGCCCTGAAGTTGGAGGTTGCTGTGAGCTGGGACGCCACGGCACTCTACCCAGGGCGATACAGTGAGACTCTGTCTCTTAAAAAAAAAAAAAGGTACAGCCCGAGTAAGCACCTGGGGCTGGTGGCTGGAGTCTAGGACCAGAAGGGAACGTCCAGTGGAAGAGCTCAGCCCTGCCTGTGCGGCCCCTGCTACTCCACCTGTGTGGAAATGCTGTTGAAAGTGTACATGGGCCAGGCGGGACACAGATATGCTAAAGGTAATTTGATATTTATATTGTCATTTGGGGATGTTTAATTTGCATAAGACTTGGAACTTGGGCTCAGCACCTGTAGTACAGTGGTTACGTCACCAGCCACATACACCAAGGCTGGCGGGATCAACCCGGGCCAGCCAAGCAACGATGACAACTGCAACAGAAAAATAGCCAGGCGTTGTGGCAGGTGCCGATGGTCCAAGCTACTTGGGAGGCTGAGGCAAAACAACCACTTAACGCCCAAGATTTTGAGTTGCTGTGAGCTGTAACGCCATGGCACTCTACCCAGGGCGACATAGCGAGACTATCTCAAAACTTGTCTAATGCTGCTGCATACATACACACACACCCTGCCTCCTAAGATGTGACTAGAGGTGGCAAGAAGCTTAGGGCACATGATTGCTGCAAGGCGCACACTCTCCTGTTATCTGTTAGAACATGCCCTGGCTTCTGTTGGCAGGAACAAATCTTTCCTTTTTTTTTTTTTTTTGAGACAGAGCCTCAAGCTGTCACCTTGGATAGAGTGCGGTGGCATCACAGCTCACAGTAACCTCCAATTCCTGGGCTCAAGCGAGTCTCTTGCCTCTGCCTCCCAAGTAGCTGGGACTACAGGCGCCCACCACAACACCCGGCCATTTTTTATTTGGTTGCAGCCGTCATTGTTGTTTGGCCGGCTGGGTTGGATTCGAACCCGCCAGCTCAGGTGTACGGGGCTGGCGCCTTAGCCCGTTGAGCCATAGGCGCCGAGTCCTAATTGTTGCATCTTACATGGAGTTAAAAACAGTCTCACCAAGCAGGTAAAGTCTGTACAAGAGATGTCAGATAGCTCTTACTCAAGACCTGAGGGCCACTCCCTTTATTTGAGTAAGCAAGGTAAGTTTTTAACACATAGACCTTGTGGTAAACCTGCTTTCCTTCCTCCAAGGAAGATTTGACTTGGCTTGCCAGATCCATTTTGGCCATCCAGTGGCTTTGTCTTTCTCTTGCCAATTATTGATTAACTTCCTGGTTATTGCAACCTGGGTAGATGAGCTATTACTTGATGCTTCCACGTCTCACCAGAACAGTGGCTGTAGGTGTTTATAATGCTGACCTAGAGATCTAGTGCATGATCCCAACTTCTCATCACCCCAGAAAGACTTGTGTTTTGTTAAGTTTGATGTGTGTCTGTAGGCTGTTTCCTGTTAAATATTCGAGGGCCAGACTATCTGCTACTAGGCTAGGCCAGATGAGGGTTCCTGGCTCTTGTTAAGAAAATTTTTGAACTTGTTAGGCCTGAAGATGGGGTAGACTCCACTTGGAATGCCCTCAGTTTTGTTGATGTTGATAACGGCAGTGATTTTGTAGAGTCAACTGCCAGGTGCCACACAAGGCACTTTGTGTAACTTACCGTCATCCTTCCAGCATCTACATGTCAGGAGATTGAGTCTCTAGAGGTAGTAGCTATATTTGAACCAAGTCAGATGAGCCTCCCAGCCACCCATAGTTAGCCTAGGTGCACCAGGACGTTCCCTTACTGCCCACGCTTGAGAAGCAGCTTCCTGCTGTCAGCCTCCCTCCTGGGGTCTTCCTTCTACAGTACTATTAATAATCAGTGGGAACATAGTTTCAGTCAGAGCTGAAAGACTTCTGAATTGCATGTTTTGGAGAGGACAGTTCTCATAGTTTCTGACTTTGAAGAAATCTGTTCCCTTTCATCCTCCCTCTCAGCACCTCTTAGAGGCTACCTGTGTGAAGCAATTTCTAGAAACAATTTCAAACGTGTGGCTGCGAGCAGAACTGGGCCTATATTCTAAATAGAATCAGGCAGGGTGTCAGTGGCATATAATTTAAATAAAGTTAAAAGAGAAGAAAGTAAGCAACTTGCTCCTTGTTCAACTGCACTTAAAAGCATCCTTCCTTCTCAGATAAAAAATACGGTTAAAGAACAAAACAAAACCCAGGTTGAGTAAGTAGGGGTTCGGGAATGACTCCGAGGCCAGATAGGGAAGCAGGGTGCAGGCATTCAAGTTTTTGTCCTGGTGTTCATGGAGAGTATTTGATAACTTCTTATAGTCTATTCCTATGTTATATGATGAAAAGCCGAAAGTAGTTTTTGTATTCTCTTAACAAAAGAAGGAGAAAATATTTTAATTTTCTGTGGATTGAAATTATGGATCTAAGAGGTAAATCTTCCTATTGTTTTGCTATTGATAATGGTATGATGCAAATTGTAGAAGACATTTAAAAACTGTTACTAGGTTGTGATTTAAGTCCAAATTACTATCTCATTCAATCCAAGGAAGAGCACAGACTTGTTAAAACCAAAAATAATTTTTTTAATTATAAAAGGGAAAATCATTCAAAAGTTAATTTTTTCTGGAAACTTCATATGGCACTTTTTTGCTTATTGCAAAGAGTTGGTGGCCTTCTCAGTTGTGGCTCAGAACATAACACCCGAAAATTTGTCCTCTAGTCTTTAGGCCCAAACAGAGCAGGTGGAAGGGGTAAAAAGTTAAACTGAAGTTTGAAAAAATTGATTTTTGAAATAACTTCAAACTTACAGAAAAATTGAAGGACTAATGTAGTAGAACAATTCCTATATACTCTAAACCCAGACCCACCAAGTATTTACATTTCAGAATATTTCACTTTACCATTTTCTGTGTCCATACACACATGTATATGCATGTACACATGCAGACACTCACACAATATTTTTTTTCTGGACCATTTTAGAGCAGATCTGTTATATCCCTAATCTTGGGGAAAATGCTCTTAGAGCAAGCATCTTCTCATACAGAATCACAGGACAGTTCTCTAATTTGAATAATTTAACACAGGCATAATACTTACATCTATCTATTCCACAGTTCCTATTGCAATTTGTCAATTGTTCAATAGTGTGACTGACAGAATTTTATAATAGATTGAAATACAAAAACATTTTTCTACTTCTAGAGAAAAAACCAGTTGCCCCTCTCTGCACACCAAAAATGAGAATTTATAATCACCAGAAATATTAGAAACCAAACTTACCTCTATGCTTCTGAGAAGTGGTGTTGCAGAGATGAAATCAGCCAAGGTCACTAATGGGGTTTAGATGTGAACTTTGGTGCTGGACTGTTGTGTATTTTCCAAAGTAAATATGTCCTAATCCAAACACCGGGCAATTAGCTTGGTCAGCACAAACCTCCTCCACAGTGTCTTTGCTCACTTCTGAGTGATTTGTGACTTCTCAGCTCCAGTACTTATAAAGCTGTTTTTTGTTGTTGCTATTGTTGTTTTGAGAGAGTCTTACTCTGTCACCCTGGGTAGAGTGCCATGGCGTCATAGCTCACAGCAACCTCAAATGCTTGGGCTCAAGCAATTCACTTGCCTCAGCCTCCCAAGTAGCTGGGACTACTGGCTCCGACTACAATGTCTGACTAGTTTTTCTATTTTTAGTAGAGACAGGGTCTTATTCTTGCTCAGACTGGTCTTAAACTCCTAAGCTCAAGCAGTCTACCTCCCTCAACCTTCCAAAGTGAAAGCTTTACAGGCGTGAGCCACTGCACCTTGACATAGCTGATGTTTTGAATGTATGATGGTCACTGTGTTGCCCTGCATGCACAACCTTAGTGCAGGAGCACCCTTGCCAAAGTCACTGCTTAACCGAGGCTCTCTGCAGAGTTCTGAGAGCTAGGTTCATCAGGGGTGGCTCCAAATTTCCCCTGAAAGGTAAGGCCACATATCCATCTCCAACTGTCATCTCTTTCTGGGATAATTTGACCTCACTCTGATCTCCAGGGCTGACCTGGCTGGTTTGGCTCCTAGGCAGCTGTGCCCATCCTCCTGAGCTTATTCCTCAGTGAAAAATATAGGGGGAGAGTGAGATTAGAGTTTTATAGAATAAGGAGATTATGGTATTGGCTCTTCTTCAGTCAAGACTCAGAATACACAGCTCCTGTCCACTGTAGGACAGATGGACTCACACTGAGCAGTGCTTCCCAAACTCAAGGCCACAGAGGCTGTCACGGAGTCCTGTGGTGCTGTGTTGATTTATTTTAATTTGTAATTTTAATTTTGTAATCTAAAAAGTTATTACAAGAAGATTTTAGATGGTCTGGAAGACCATCTTATCACATAGCACCACTGTTTGATTTTGGTGCCCAAGTATGTTAGGAGTGTCAGCACCCACAGTCTACCTGAAGGGAGAGTGTGACTCAAAGGGAGAATCTGCAGGAGTGTGAGGGGCCTCTGGGTATCTCTCTGTTTAAGAAAGTCTGGCGTGGGGCAGTGCCTGTGGGCTCAGTGAGTAGGGTGCCAGCCCCATACACCAACAGTGGCAGGTTCGAACCTGGTCCTGGCCAAATTGCTGTCTCTTAAAAAAAAAAAAAAGATGATGTGGGCCAGGCAAGGTTGCTCACTCCTGTAATCCCAGCACTCTGGGAGATCAAGGCAGGTGGATTGCCCTGAGCTCACAGGTTCGAGACCAGCCTGAGCAAGAGTGAGACCTCGTCTCTGAAAATAACCAGGTGTTGTGGAGGGCGCTAGTAATCCCAGCTACTTGGGTTGTTGAGGCAAGAGAATCGCTTGAGCCCAAGAGTTTGAAGTTTCTGTATCATGCCACAGCACTCTATAGAGGGTGACAAAGTGAGATTTTGTTTCCAAAAAAAAAAAAGAAAGTCTAGTTGGTGTTTAAAGGGCCCTTGTATTTAGGACAAGGACAATCGTTGAGTTTGAGTTGGGCTGTAGCTTTGGTTACAGCTCTTTTAAATTATTTTATTTATTTATTTTTGAAAGTCTCACTATGTCACCGTTGGTAGTGCCATGGCATCATAGCTCACAGCAACCCCAAACTCTTGGGCTTACATGATCCTGCCACAGCCTCCCAAGTAGCTGGGACTACAGATGCCTGCCACAACACCTGGCTATTTTTTGGTTGTAGTTGTCGTCGTTTAGCAAGCCCGGGCTGGATTTAAAACCACCAGCTCTGGTATATATGGCTGGTGCCCTAGCCACTGGGCTACAGGCACCAAGCCGGAGCTGTTTTTATTTTTATTTATTTATTTATTTTTGAGACAAAATCTTACTATGTCACCCTTGGTAGAGTGCTGTGGTGTCACAGCTCATAGCAACCTCAAACTCTTGGGCTTAATCGAGTCTCCTGCCTCCGTCTCCCAGGTAGCTGAGACTACAGGCGCCCACCACAACACCTGGCCATTTTTTGGTTGCAGCCGTCATTGTTGTTTGGCGGGCCCGGGCTGGATTCGAACCCACCAGCTCAGGTGTACGTGGCTGGCGCCTTAGCCCGCTAAGCCACAGGCGCCAAGCCTCAGCTATTTTTTTTTTTGCAGTTATTGTTGTTTTTTAGCTGGCCCGGGCTGGGTTTGAACCCACCACCCTTGGTGTATGTGGCTGGTGCCATAACCACTGTGCTACAGGATCCAAGTCTAGAGCTGTTTCTAAAGAGGCTTCATCTGTCCTACTCAACACTGAGTCTTCAGCATGGCACCATCACCTGTGTCGGGGCTCCTCCTCAGGGCCTCCTGAGCCCCACAACATCTGTTCCAGCCAAGCACCTTGTTGTCTGTCTGGGGACCACACATGTCGAACCCAGCAAGCCTTGGTCGCTGTTACTCCTGCTTGGGACACCTGTCCCTGACAGCATGAGGCCACTGCTCTCACTGTTTGCCCTCAGCTCCTCTGGGGCCCACACTGGCCACCCTAGCTGAAATCACAGCTGCCGGCTCTCAGTCTCCTTCTCTTTGAGACAAGGGTGATAATTGCATCTGGTGTAAGGTTGGTATGAAAAGTAAATGAGGTGAGGGGTTCATGGGAAACACATAGAGTGGTGCTGGGCCCGTGGATCCTGCCCAGGAAACGTGAGCCTTTCCTGTCACAGTGCACGTGCTCAGAGGCCGTCTGCGGGCACAGTGTTCCTCTTCTACTCTGGAAACTTCTTCGTTAGAATTTTGTTTTTTCTATGAGTATATATTACTTTGGGGGGGGTTAAAAAAATGTATTTTTTTTGGTTTTTTGAGATAGTGTCTTGCTCTGTCCCCCAGGTTAGAGTGCAATGGCATCATTGTAGCTCACAGCAATCTCAGACTCTGGGGTTTAAGGGATCCTCTTGCTGCAGCCTCCCAAGTAACTGGGACTACAGGCCTCTGCCACAACACCTGGCTATTTTTATTTGTGTTTTATTTTTTGGAGAGACAGCATATCACTGTTGCCCAGGCTGGTCTTGAATTCTTGGCCTCAAGTGATCCTCCCATCTCTGCTTCCCAAAGTTTAAGGATTACAGTTATGAGCCACTGAGCCTATTCTACTTTTGTTATTTTTATTTATTTATTTATTTTTATTTTTTTTTTTTTTTGAGACAGAGCCTCAAGCTGTCACCCTGGGTGGAGTGCCATGGCATCACAGCTCACAACAACCTCCAATTCCTGGGCTCTAGCGAGTCTCCTGCCTCCGCTTCCCAAGGAGCTGGGACTGCAGGCGCCTGCCACAACACCCGGCCATTTTTTGGTTGCAGCCGTCATTGTTGTTTGGCGTGCCTGGGCTGGATTAGAAACTGTCAGCTCAGGTGTACATCGCTGGCGCATTAGCCACTTCAGCCACAGGCACCGAGCCACTTTGGTTATTTTTTAAAGCCAGAAGCCTCTGATATTCCCTCTACATCTAGATTTCTCATCATGTAAGCCTCTGTTGAAAAAATGGCTTTCGACTTGGCGTCCATAGCTCGGTGAGTAGGGTACTGGCCACATACACCAAAGTTGGCAGGTTCAAACCCAGCCTGGGCCTGCTAAACAACAGTGACACCTGCAACCAAAAAATAGCCAGGCATTGTGGCGGCACCTATAGTCCCAGCTACTTGGGAGGTGGAGGCAAGAGAATCGCATAAGCCCAAGAGTTTGAGGTTGCTGTGAGCTATGACAGCAAGACGCTCTACAGAGGGTGACAGAGAGAGACTCTGTCTCAAAAAAAAGAAAGGAAAAATAGCTTTCAGCCCCCACTGCACAGCAGTACCTCCTGTCACACACACTCCTTTGTTTTGATTCCAGTTTCAAAGCTTTCCTCTTGGTTAAAAATTTTTTCCAAGTTTTTGATCTGAAATTTGTAAATACACAGAGAAATTGAAAGAATTACATAGTAAACATTCATATACCAGTGCCTAGGAAGAACAGGTAACGTTTTCCCATATCTTCTTAATTACACACGAGGGGCTATTTCCTGGGATATTCAGAGGGGCACTTTAGCCCTGGGCTCTGGAGCCTGTGTCTCCTCAGTGTAAGGGGCCTTGCCCTGCCTGTGCCACCAGACTCCTGGGAAATAGTTGTAGGCCGGTCAGATGCCCTGTCCAAGCCAGACTTCTGTGTGACTTCATAATGTCTTTAAGAGTTTCATTTTTTAATTTATTTTTTTGAGACAGAGTCTCACTATATCACCCTCGGTAGAGTACCGTGACATCACAGCTCACAACAACCTCAAACTCTTGGGCTTAAGCAATTCCCCGGGCTTAAGCCTCCCGAGTAGCTGGGATTATAGGTGCCTGCTGTAATGTCTGGCTATTTTTTCATTACAGTTGTCGTTGTTTATCAGGCCAAGGCCAGGCTTTAACGAAATAGTTTCCGTTCTCTATTTTTTTTTTTTTTTTTTTTTTGAGACAGAGCCTCAAGCTGTCACCCTGGGTAGAGTGCTGTGGCATCACAGCTCACAGCAACCTCCAGTTCCTGGGCTCAAGCGAGTCTCTTGCCTCAGCCTCCCAAGTAGCTGGGACTACAGGCGCCCGCCACAAAGCCCGGCCATTTTTTGGTTGCAGCCGTCATTGTTGTTTGGCTGGCCCTGGGGCTGGATTCGAACCCGCCAGCTCAAGTGTACGTGGCTGGCGCCTTAGCCTGTTGAGCCACAGGCGCCGAGCCTCTATTTTTTTTTTGAGACAGAGTCTCACTATGTCACCTTTGGTAGAGTGCTATGGCATCACAGCTCACAGCAACCTCAAACTCTTGGGCTTGAGCGATTCTCTTACATCAGCCTCCCGAGTAGCTGGGACTACAGGTGCCCGCCACAACACCCAGCTAATTTTTGGTTGGA
>CAUYON010115003.1:0-13053 GCA_963573935.1 Arctocebus calabarensis | reverse complement strand
GGTTCGAACCCAACCTGGGCCTGACAAACAACGACAACTACAACCAAAAAATAGCTGGGCACTGTGGCAGGCACCTGTAGTCCCAGCTACTTGGGAGGCTGAGACAAGAGAATCACTTAAGCCCAACAGTTTGAGGGTGCGCTGAGCTGTGATGCCACAGTACTCTACCAAGGGCAACATAGTGAGACTCTGTCTCAAAAATAAAAATATAGCAGGATGTTGTGGTGGGCACTTATAGTACCAGAGCCCCAGAGGATCGCTTGCTGAAAAGTTTGAGGTTGCTGTGAGCTGTGGGGATGCTACGGCACTCTACCAAGGGCGATAGCATGAGACTCTGTTTCAAAAACAAAACAAACAAAATTAGGCTGGACCATCTCTCTTCTCTCCCTGTTGGCTTCATGTCTGGGTACCAACCAAAGAACTACTCAACATCCTTGCAGCCTAACCTCAAAGTTTCTACTCCAACAGTGGGTCACGACGTCAGTGCACACAAAACGTGACACGGATCTCCACGACAGTGATTTACTGATTCTTCTGTATTATTAAAAAAGTAACCCCAAGCACTTTTCTATTCTTTCCCAGAAGATCACACACGTGTTAACGCTCCAGCCCTGCCCTGCCAGCCTTGGCCGTGGATCCTGACGGCCACGCTGGAATGTCCCCCCTTCTCTGTTCGGTCCCCCTCTTCCAGCCTGCTGAGGTCTTTCTTTCTGTACATCTGGCTGCTTTACAAAGGACAAGCACCTCTTCCTCCTTCAGAGATTGCCCAATTTCTAAAAAAAAAATGCAAAGTGGATATCCCTTTGATACCACAAACTAAAACCAGGCTGCACATACCAGAGATCCACCCAGCAGAAAATCCTCTCAGGCCACCTGGAATAACAGACTTAACATGTGCATTCCCTGGAGCCTGACGATTCTGCTGCCCACGAGAACAAAGCATTGCTGCCTAGGTGTCAGCTGCAGCAATGACCGCCATGGTAAAACATGGGGCATAAGCTAAGGAACTATGAGATTCAAGAAATGTAGTGAAACCTATGATGATGTGACAGTTGGAACACAGGAAAATATTCACATTAGGAAAAAAGGTAATCATAAGAGTTTTGGGTTTTCTTGAGACAGAGTCTCACTGTGTCTCCCTTGGTAGAGTGCCATGGTGTCACAGCTCACAGCAACCTCAAACTCTTAGACTTAAGCGATTCTGTCTTTTTTTTTTTTTTGGAGAGACAGAATCTCGCTTTATCACCCTCAGTAGAGTGCCGTGGCGTCACTACTGACAGCAACCTCCAACTCCTGGGCTTAGGTGATTCTCTTGCCTCAGCCTCCCAAGTAGCTGGGACTACAGGCACCTGCCACAATGCTATTTTTTTGTTGTAATTTGGCCGGGGCTGGGTTTGAACCCACTACCCTCGGTGTATGGGGCCAGTGCCCTATCCACTAAGCCACAGGCACCGCCTTAAGTGATTCTCTTGACTCAGCCTCCCAAGTAGCTGGGACTACTGGCACCCACCACAATGCCCAGCTATTTTTTTTTGTTGCAGTTGTTGTTGTTGTTTAGCAGGCCTGGGCTGGGTTTGAGCCTGCAGCCTCAGTGTATGTGGCTGGCACCCTAACCACTGAGCTATGGGCACTCAGCCAATTTACTCTTAATTTGAACAATAAAGTAGAACCAAAATAACATGACATTTAATATCTAGAAATTGCAGGAAAACCAAAGAGTGGTAGGGTTGAGTAGCAGTCAAAGAACTATCCTAAACACTGTACATCCCAGAAATGCTGATACATTGGATGATTTGATGATTACTGCACCCCCTACTCTCACCCCCACAAATGCTCACTGGAGGGTTTCAGATGTTCAAATTAGGGATGCTCAAACTGGTAAGGGTTATAAAGCAAATATTCCAAAATCTGAAAAAAATCCAAAATCCAAAACATTTCTGGTCATAGCATGAAGATGCATTCAACCTGTAAAGTCAGTTTTTAAAACGAATAACCCTATACATCTGAACCATATGGTTGCAAAGTTTACGACTTGGCTGTGGCCTATTTGCAACCGGGCTGCACAGCAGGAGGTCAGCAGTGGGCCTGCGATTGAAGCTTCATGTGTATTACAGCTGCTCCCAGCTCCAGCATCACCGTCTGAGCTCAGACTCCTGCCAGGTAAGTGGCAGAATCAGACCCTCATAGGAGCATGAACCCTACTGTGAACTGCACATGTGAGGCATCAAGGTTGTGCTCCTTATAAGAATCTAATGCCTGATGATCTGAGGTCAATGTAATGCTCTTGAATCACCCCGAAACCACGCCCCCTCCTCCTGGTCCATGGAAAACGTTGCCTTCCATGAAAATGCTCCCTGGTGCCAAGAAGGTTGGGGACCACTACTCTAAAAAAGGCAACAGGATGTAAAATTCACGCGCAGGTATTTAAAGTCCACATAAGCCCTTTTGCTTACACATTTATAAGCAAGTGGTTTAGCTTGTTTTGCTTTTATTTTAACAGCCATTACCGTTCTATTGCATTCATGTGGCTATGTTATAATAGGTTTTCCTATTATAAAATATATTTGATTTAGAAACTTAGTTACAGATTTAGAAACTTAGTTACAGATAAACAAAAAGAGATCACTGAAAATCCCAAGATACAGTGTTAACATTGTAGAGTAGAATCTAGGGTTTGTTTTTAACATGTAAAACAATGTATCAAAAGGTACAAACAAGGCGGCACCCGTAGCTCCCAGTGGTTAGGGCACCAGCCACATACACTGAGACTGGTGGGTAGGAACCCAGCCCTGGCCTGCTAAACAACAATGACAACTGCAACAACAACAACAACAAAATAAGCAGGCATTGTGGCAGGCGCCTGCAGTCCCAGCTACTTGGGAGGCTGAGACGAGGGAGTTGCTTAAGCCCAAGAGTTGGAGGTGGCTGTGAGCTGTGATACCATGGCACTCTACCAAGGATGACATAGTGTCTCAAAAACCAAACAAAAAAACCCCCCCAAAAACCTGTTCTCATAGCCACATAAATGCAATAGAACAGTAATGGCTGTTAAACACTACCCTAAATCCTACAAGTGAAAAAAAAAAAATTATTGAAAACTTCATACAGCAGCATTGATTTGAAGAATCAGCTCATTGACTCTAATCCATTCCTAATGACATCATCGCTGAACAGTGAATACAGTTGAGAGGGTCAGCACTCTATTAGTCATTAACCGTCATATCCGAAGGAGCATTTCTTCTGAGTCTCATGTCAACGTTCAAAAAGTTTTAGACTCTGGAGCATTTGGGGATTAGGGATGCTTAGCCTGTATTATAATATTTCTGGCAAATTTAATCTTACTGTATAGAATAAGCTCATAACCCACTTCTCTGTGGGCTGGGTGTGAAAAAGGTCCCCCCGCTGGGCTGAAGCTCACAGATTCAGGAAGAATAGGCCCCAAAGAGGAAGAACAGAAGACAATGGAGAAAGTCTCTGCCACCCTCGCTAGCAAAACAAGCTTCACATTCCTAATGGTTGGGCACAAGGAGCGTATTGTGCCAAGTCACAATGGTGAATGCAGTGCCCGCAGGGCTGGGGGCCCCTCTCACCTGCCAGCAGAAAAAGAATCCACCCAATCTCCCTGTCGCCAACATTTTCAAGGTACCCAGCTCATGCTCATGCCCCTTTGATGGAAGTTTTCTAGAACTAGAACCAGAAATGTAAAGAAAAAGACTGCTTCCTTGGTGTGCAGTGGTTCTCAACCTTCCTAAGGCCGTGAGCCTTTAATACAGTCCCTCATGTTGTGGTGACCCCCAACCATAGAAGTATTTTTGTTGCTACTCATAACTGTAATTTTGCTACTGTTATGAATTGTAATGCAAATATCTGATATGTAGGATGGTCTTAGGCAACCCCTATGAAAAGGTCGTTAGACCCCACAAAGGGGTCGCGACCCACAGGTAGAGAACCACTGGTATAGAGAATACAGGGGTCTTGTTCCCCATTCTAATTTACTTTGCTAAAAGCTGCACAAACTTGGGAATGAACATCCCTTAACCTCTGTGGGTCCAACCTAATTATTTGGAAATGTAGGGCCCAGGCCAGACCATGATTCCCCAAGGTGGCTACATATTCCCCAAGGGTCCATTCTCCCACGTCTTCATCGTATCATCAAGACCTGGTCTTGACAGGGAGTCCTTACCGATCCCGGGGATCAATCTGCCTCCCCAGCCCCTGCTGGCAGCTGCCTTCTCGGTTTCCCATCCGCTTAACCCAAGCTGTCTTCTGCTGCTCTGTACTTATAACAGGTGTATATGTCTTATCTTGCAAGTTGCTAAGCTGCTTGTGGTGGGGACCACTTCTGGTTCTTTTCTCCCTTTCCCACTTAGTGAACTGTCTTTACACAGAAATCAGGCAAACAAGAACTCCATTTGGCACGCACTCTGCTCAGCTGAACACCTGCCGCTCTCCAGCTGTGCTCGCCCCACGCCCTCCCCCCCCCATCCTGTGCTTCTTTTCCTAGGACGGCCACCAGCTGATGTGATATATCGTGTATTCTACAAATCACTTAAGTAAATAAACGCACAAGGGCACACACTCTCCCATTAACTTTGGTTGGTATACAGGGTCCCAACTCCCCCTGCCTTGAACTAGCTGCAAAGTCAAGTTCATAAAAAAAGAGCAGTGTTGCTGGATACAGGGAAGGGTGAGCTTGTGCTTTCTGACCTCTGCTCCAAGGCAAATGCGACGCCAGATCTCACATGGGTTTGAGAGGAGGGGGTGTGTGGGGCAGAGGAGGGCTTTGGGCTGTGTGATGTGATCTGAAAGGCACAGTCCAGGAGCAAAGTCAAGATCGAGCTCCAAAGGCGATCCAACCAAAGGTTTAGAGCAGTAAGGTGCTGGGAGAGGCAAGGAGACAGGACCCGGAGGCCCCAGGACAGAGGGGACGAGTGGAATGCAGGATGGGAAGTGACGGGGAAGGTGCTGGGCAGCATCCCAGGACAGTGACTTAGCACCTGCCTTCTTGCAGCCGGCTGTGCGGGTGGGATGGAGCTGTTTAGGAGCCCAGATGTGGGAGGCAAACCTTTCCCATCTCTGTTTTGCAGTTTTATAATGTGCCGTTTTACAGTTACATCCCAGTGGACACTGCTCATTGTTCATTTTATAGCTCAGCCTTTCTTCCTCTGTAATTGCTCCTCTTTGACGTACCTCTCAAAACTTTTATTTATATATTACACATCAAAATGCTTGGTAAAAAACTAAAAGATGATGCTACCATTCATTATACCAATTTTCATTTTTTGCATCAAACCTGGACATCACCTACATGTATACATAGTCATCAAAGCAAGATTTCACTCACAGAAGTCATGCAATCCCTTAAAGTTATACTGTAAATAACGTTCCATTTTGCAAGTCTCCAAAGTTACCATCTGAAATAGTTTTGTGGGTCGGCCACAGTGGCTCACGCCTATAATCCTACCACTCTGGAAGGCTGAGGCAGGTGGATTGCTTGATCTCAGGAGTTCGAGACCAGAATGAGCAAGAGCAAGACCCTGTCTCTACTAAAAATGGAAAAACTAGGCTGAGGTCCCAGCTACTTGGAAGGCTGAGGCAAGGGGATCCTTTGAGCCCAAGAGTTTGAAGTTGCTGTGAGCTCTAATGATACCATGACACTCGACCCAGGGCAACAGAGTTAAACTTTTGTCACACACATAAAAAAATTTAATTAAAAAAAAATAAAATAAGACTGGGTGCGGTGGCTCACACCTATAATCCCAGCATTCTGGGAGGCCGAGGCAGGTGGATTGCATGAGCTCACCGGTTTGAGACCAGCCTAAGCTAGAGCCAGACCCTGTCTCTAAAATATTCGGGAGTTGTGGCGGGCACCTGTAGTCCCAGTTACTTGGGAAGCTGAGGCAAGAGAATTGCTTGAACCCAAGAGTCTGAGATTGCTGTGAGCTGTGACGCCACAGCACTCTACTGGGGATGACAAACTGAGATTCTCTTGGAAAAAAAAAATAAAAAGCCAGGTGCGGTGGCTCACGCCTGTAACCCCAGCACTCTGGGAGGCCGGGGTAGGTGGATTGCTTGAGCTCACAGGTTTGAGACCAACGTGCATAAAAGCAAGACCCTTTCTACTAGAAATGGAAAAGCTGAGGCAAGAGGATTGCTTGAGTCTGAGTTGGAGGCTGTTGTGAACTACGAGTCCACAGCACTGTATCTAGGGCGATAGCTTGAGACTATTACTAAATTCATTCATTCATTCATTCATTCATTAAATCATTTTGTGATATTCCTCTAGTACAGTGGTTCTCAACCTTCCTAATGCTGCGGCCCTTTAATACAGTTCCTGTGGGTCGTGACCCACAGGTTGAGAACCGCTGCTCTGGTGTCTTCTATTTGATACATTTTTCTCACTTTTTTAATGCTGTGCAGCACATCTGAGATCAGCACGCCTAGACTTACCAGAATGCTCGAGGAAGGAAATTTTATTTTATTTTATTTTTTTTTTTTGAGACAGAGCCTCAAGCTGTCACCCTGGGTAGAGTGCTGTGGCATCACAGCTCACAGCAACCTCCAACTCTTGAGCTCAAGTGATTCTCCTACCTCCGCCTCCCAAGTACCTGGGACTACAGGTGCCTGCCACAACGCCCGGCTTTTTTTTTTTTTGGTTGCAGCCGTTATTGTAGTTTGGTGGCCCGGGCTGGATTCGAACCCGCCAACTTAGGTATATGTGGCTGGTGCCTTCACTGCTTGAGCCACAGGTGCTGAGCCAAGGAAGGAAATTTTTTACTTTTACTTTTAATTTTTTTTTTTTTTGAGACAGAGCCTCAAGCTGTCACCCTGGGTAGAGTGCTGTGGCATCACAGCTCACAGCAACCTCCATTTCCTGGGCTCAAGCGAGTCTCCTGTCTCCGCCTCCCAAGTAGCTGGGACTATAGGCGTCTGGCTATTTTTTTTTTTTTTTGGTTGCAGCTGTCATTGTTGTTTGGCAGGCCCAGGCTGAATTTGAACCCGCCAGCTCAGGTGTACGTGGCTGGTGCCTTAGAGCCACAGGTGCAGAGCCAGCATGTTTTTTTTTTTTTTTAATTAATTTATTTATAACGACAAGGTCTTGCTATGTTGTCCAAGCCAATCTCAAGTTCCTGCCTCAAGGGGTAAGAGTACCTGGGACTACAGGCTCAAATCATTATGTCTAGCTCAATAGTTGTACTTATATTCTGGTTTTTTTTTTTTTTTTTCCTTTTCTTTGTTTTATTTTTATTTCTTAAGTTGTTGCAGTTGTGGCCAACTCCATTGCTGGGTTGTGGCCTGAAAACTAAAAACTAGTTAATCTAACTGTCCTGTGCCTGTAACACTCCAGGTGTTTGGTCAGTTGCCTATTGCCTATTTTAGTATTTAAGCACTCTCATTTTTTTTCCTTTTTATTCTTAAGGTTAGACATTTTTCTTTCTTTCCTTCTTTTTTTTTTTACGAGATGGGGGTCTTCCTCTGTCATCCAAACAGCAGTAGGGCTCAAATTATCCTTCTGTCTTGGCCTCCCAGGTAACTGGGACTACAAGTGTATACCACCATGCCCAGATAAACTTTTTTTTTTTTGTAGAGACAGGGTCTTGCTGTTGCCCAGACTGGTCTGGAATTCCTGGCCTAAAGAGATCCTTCAGCCTCACTGAGTGCTAGGATTATAGGCATGAGCCATCACACCTGGCCTGAAGTCCTATCTTTTTTTTTTCCTCGTTGCAGTTCAGCCGGGGCTGGGTTTGAACCCGCCACCCTTGATATATGGGGCGGGTGCCCTACTGACTGAGCCACAGGCGCCACCCCAGAAGTCCTATCTTAAGTGGAACTCAACCCTGGCTCACGAAGCTTTCTTCCTGGCAGTGTGGTATAAAGGGGTGCTTGAGAAGGCAGGTTCAACCTGCTGGCAGAGAGGAGTGATGACCTTGTTGAGTCACTGTGGGCAAGTGACTGTTTTCCCATTCAACAGTGACACTGTCTTCTGTTTCTCAAGGCTGTTCATTTATTCACTTGACAAATACACATCTACCTTATATGTCAACTGGAGTGTCCTGTGTTGGTTACCAGGAGCAGACGTGGCCCCTGCTTTCATGGTGCATTGAAGCCTAGTGGCAGGGTGGCGCCGGCCACATACACCAAGGCTGGTGGATTCGAGTCTGCCCAGGCCTGCTAAACAATGACAATTGCAACACAAAAATAGCCAGGCGTTGTAGTGGGCACCTGTAGTCCCAGCTACTTGGGAGGCTGAGGCAAGAGAATCACTTAAGCCCAAGAGTTTGAGGTTGCTGTGAGCTGTGACGCCACCATACTCAGTCTTTTTTTTTTTTTTAAGACAGAGCCTCAAGCTGTTACCCTGGATAGAGTGCTGTGGCATCACAGCTCACAGCAACCTCCAATTCCTGGGCTCAAGCGACTCTCCTGCCTCTGCCTCCCAAGTAACTGGGACTACAGGCACCCGCCACAACGCCTGGCCATTTTTTGGTTGCAGCTGTCATTGTCGTTTGGCAGGCCCGGGCTGGATTAGAACCCACCAGCTCAGTTGTACATGGCTGGCGCCTTAGCCTGCTGAGCCTCACCCAGGGTGAGGCTCAGTCTCAAAAAAAAAAAAAAAATTATGAGCTTTGGCTTTGGGGTCACATGTGGGTTCCAGTTCTGGTTTCCTAACTAGTACTCTGAGGGTTGGCGGGGTCACATAAGCACCTGTAAATCACAATTATCCTGTGAGGAGAGCACCCAGGAGGTGATCTGTACAAGGACCTGGCCCTTCTGAACACCCAGTGGTGGGGGCTTGCTTTCCTGCCTTTTGATTTTGGAGACTCTCCATTCCATGCCATAAGTGTTGTCCCTACACAGACTGACTGTTCACTTGCCCTGCCCTAGGAGGTGGCCTCGGTGGTACCAGAAGAGGTGGAGCCGACGTGAACATCCGGCATTCAGGCCGCGATGACACTTCCCGCTATGACGAGAGGTGAGATTGGGCAACCAGTTTCCTGGGATGGATATGGTAACGTGGGGGCCCCTGCCACACACCTCTGCCCACCTCATCCAGGCCGGGCCCCTCCCCGCTTCCCCACAGGGACCGGGACCGGGACCGTGAGCGGGAGCGAAGAGAGCGGAGTCGGGAGCGGGATAAGGAGCGTGAACGGCGTCGCTCCCGCTCTCGGGACCGGCGAAGGCGCTCACGAAGTCGGGACAAGGAGGAGCGGAGGCGCTCCAGAGAGCGGAGCAAGGACAAGGACCGGGAACGGAAGCGGCGAAGCAGCCGGAGTCGAGAGCGGGCCCGGCGGGAGCGGGAACGCAAGGAGGAGCTGCGTGGGGGGGGTGGCGGTGGTGGTGACATGGCGGAGCCCTCTGAGGCTGGTGATGCACCCCCTGATGATGGGCCTCCTGGGGAGCTTGGTCCTGACGGCCCTGATGGTCCTGAAGAGAAGGGCCGCGATCGTGACCGTGAACGACGGCGGAGCCACCGGAGTGAGCGTGAGCGGCGCCGGGACCGTGACCGAGACCGGGATCGCGAGCACAAGCGGGGAGAGCGGGGTAGTGAACGGGGCAGGGATGAGGCCCGAGGTGGGGGTGGCGGTGGCCAGGACAATGGGCTGGAGGGTCTGGGGAATGATGGCCGAGACATGTATATGGAATCTGAGGCAGGTGACGGGTATCTTGCTCCAGAGAATGGGTATTTGATGGAAGCTGCTCCAGAGTGAAGATCCTCTTTGCTCTGCTGGACATGTTCCTGCCCAAACTTTGTTGTCATCCTCTTCCCCAACCTTGGCCACCTAATTTGCCCTCTGAGGGTAGGAATTTTCATTATTTGTTCTGGCCCTTCGGATTTAAAAATAAATTTAATTTCCTGTTGATTGTGGGTGCCTTGATTTCTCAGTGGCTTTATTTTCCCCAGATTATCTTTGTATTTGTGTGAGATGGATTTACTCTCACCCAAGCTGGAGTGCAGGGCACCATCACAGCTCATGTAGCCTCAGACTCCTCGGCTTAAGTATCATCCTATGTCAACCTTCCAGGTAGTTAGGACTATAGGAGCCAACAACTGCACCCAGCTCATTTTTTAATTTTTGTAGAGACAGGTCTCACTGTGTTAACCCAGTCTCGTCTCAAACTCCTGGCCTCAAGAAATCTCTTGCCTTGCTCTCTTAAAGTGCTGGATTTAATGAACCACTCCACGTAACCTGGCCTGATGGCCCTGTTTTGTTTTGTTTTGTTTCATCTACCACACATGTCTTGGGGCTATTCATAGCCCTGTCTTGGAGGAATGGATTATAGGTGAGACTCCGAGAAGTTGGGAAACCGTATGCAAGGGAAGCTATTGTCTGGAAGAGAAGAACACAGGAAGTGGACAATGCAGCTTGCCAGGAGGAATGGCTGAGCAGGAAGGCTAGGCAGGTGTGAAGAGGGAGGCTCCTGTTGGTTTGTTGGCTCCTTGCACTTAATACTAGTGGTAGTGGAATAATGAGCAGAAATGAGAACATTCACCAGCAATTGAAATTTCAGTAAGTTTCTGGATGAAAGATTAAAGGAAGTGGTGAGAATACTTCAGTCTGGTGAGTAATGAGCAGGAAGCCAGTTGGCTATGCAGAACCATGGAAGGCTCAAGGTACAAGTCTAGGAAAACAAGGTAGGAGATGGAACTTGTATGTAAACATCAGCCCCATTTTCAGCACTCAAGATGCCTAGGAGCTGGCAAATATAGAAGAGCTACATTTGTCTTTTAGAAATTTCTCAGCTTAAGGGCCTGATAACCCAGAGGCAATCTGTGATGACCCCAGATTCTTGTTGCAAATTGGCTGAGGCCAGATTTGAACCTGTCACCCTCGGTATGCGGAGCCCACACCCTACCCACTGAACCATAGGCGCTGTCCCTACGCATAATATTTTATTTTTATTTTGAGACAGAGCCTCAAGCTGTCACCCTGGATAGAGTACTGTGGCATCACAGCTCACAGCAACCTCCAAATTCTGGGCTCAAGCAAATCTGCCTCCGCCTCCCAAGTAGCTGGGACTACAGATGCCCACCACAATGCCCGGCCATTTTTTTTTTCTTTTTTTGGTTGCAGCCATCGTTGTTTGGCGTATCCAGGGCTTGATTCGAACCTGCCAGGTCAGGTGTACGTGGCTGGCGCCTTAGCCCATTGAGCCACAGGCGCCAAGCCTATTTATTTTTATTTTTTGCTGTTTTTGGCCAGGGCTGGGTTTGAAACCACCACCTCCAACATATGGGGCCCATACTCTGCCCAACATATGCGCCTTTGAGCCACAGGCGCCGCTTGCATAATATTTTTAGCACATGATACTCAGCATCCACTCAAAAAACTACAAGTCATGCTAGAAAGGACTTAAAAGTGCTGAAATCCAAGACGGAAAAAAAAAATACAGACCCAGAGGTGATTCAGTTGTAATTATCAGTCTGAAATAACTAGGACATGTTCATAAAATGAGGAAAAGATGGAGACTTTTAGCAGATCTGGGTCTTAGATGGCAATTCTAGAATTGGGAAACAATATCTGAAATTAAGAATTTAGTAGTAGTGGTGATGCCAGTAGCTCAGTGGGTAGGGCGTCAGCCACATACACCAAGGCTGGCGGGTTTGAACCTGGCCCCGGCTAGCTAAAACAACAATGACAACTGCAACAACAACAACAACAAAAATAGCCAGGTGGTGTGGCGGGCACCAGTAGTCTCAGGTACTTGGGAGGCGGAGGGAAGAGGATCACTTGAACCCAAGAGTTCTGAGAATGCTGTGAGCTGTGACACCACAGCACCCTACCGAGGGTGACAAAGTGAAACTCTTGTCTCCAAAAAAAAGGAAAGGAAATGTAATCACAAAATAGTACTTGGGATCTGCAGTAAACAATAGGTAGACACAATGTGAGCACTTTTTTTTTTTTTTTTTGAGACAGAGCCTTACACTGTCACCCTGGATAGAGTGCTGAGGCATCACAGCTCACAGCAACTTCCACTTCCTGGGCTCAAGCGAGTCTCCTGCCTCTGCCTCCCAAGTAGCTGGGACTACAGGTGCCCGCCTCAACACCTGGCCATTTTTTGGTTGCAGCCGTCGTTGTTTGGTGGGCCTGGGCTGGATTTGAACCCCCCAGCTCAGGTGTATGCCCGCTGAGCCACAGGCGCCGAGCCACAATGTGAGCACTTTTATTGATTGAACTAAAAATTGCTATTAGGGTTGCTGGGCATTGTGGCGGGCACCTGTAGCCCTAGCTTCTTGGGAGGCTAAGGCAAAAGAATTGCTTAAGCCCAAGAGTTTGAGGTTGCTGTGAGCTGTGATGCCATTGCACTCAACCAAGGGTGACATAGTGAGACTCTCTCAAAAACAAAATCAAATTGTTATCATGGGAACAGGGAAAAGGTGAGAAAAGCAGAAAATCAATGCGTAATCTATTACATCAAAATTGACAAATCAAGACTCACAATCTGGCAGAAGATACTGGAGGTAAAGAAAAAAAGTAAAAATAAATAAATATACAAATCAATAGAAAAAAAGAAAAACATCAATAATTAGCATGTTCTTTACATCAGAAGAAACTCTCAGACTAAACATCTATAAGTTGTTGCCTCTTGAAGTGAGTAGAGTTAGGAGAAATAGAGGGTTGGTGTTTTTCATTGTTTAGCCCTTCTCTGTTATTTGATTTTGTCCTTAACCTTGTGAAGCCGGCGCCTGTGGCTCATTGAGTAGGGCACCAGCCTCATATACCTATACCGAGGGTGGCGGGTTCAAACCCGGCCTCGGCCGAAATGCAAAAAAAAAAAAAAAAAAAGTCTGCCTTAACCTTGTGAAGACATTACTTTTTTTGGGGGGAGGATGATAGTGGGACAAAGTCTCACTCTGTCACCCTGGGTAGAATGCTATGATGTAATAGCTCACAGCAACCTCAAACTCCTGGGTTCAAGAGATCTTCTTTTTTTTTTTTTTATTATTTTTTATTTTTTTTGAGACAGAGCCTCAAGCTTTCACCCTGGATAGAGTGCTGTGGCATCACAGCTCACAGCAACCTCCAATTCCTGGGCTCAAGTGAGTCTCTTGCC
>CAUYON010114998.1:0-43046 GCA_963573935.1 Arctocebus calabarensis | reverse complement strand
ACCCTTTGTCCCATCTCCCCCCACCCTCTCCCTCCCCTTCCCTCCCTCTCCCCTTTCCCCTTCTTCCTGTGCAATAAATGGGTTGTAGCCTTCACTTGAAATCAAAGCTCATTGGACAGAAAAAGTCTATCAAGTAACTTAATTCAACTTTAAAAAAAATTAAGGTGTTCAACTTGCTTGCACTTAAAATTAATGTTCAGAGACAGAACATTTACTTTCTAACCTTCATATTAATAAATATGCTTATTAATGGAGTCTGGGGTAAAAGAAAAAGTTGTAAGAGGGAAAAAAATCATAGATAAATAATAAAAATAAAGAGGCAAGTATGGATTTTGCAGATTGATATAGACATTCAGAGCAGGAAGAGAAAAAATAAGAAAGAAACATATTGCAAAGAATTTTCTTAGTCTATGGGCAGAGCATTGGGTTGTCTCTCTGCCCTGCCACTAAGTTCAGCTACATAAGTATAAAAAACTGCTTTTATACAGAGAGTATCCTATATGTTTGTAACATCCCACCAGGTGTCACCTAATTAGTTAATATTTACCCTGGAAATATCAGAGGCTCTTCTTTGACTCAATCAAACCAGAAAAGCCAAACCAGTGGAAATGCAAATCACAGCCTTGATTATCTGGGACCACTCACAGTCTTGGGCATCTAGGGTGCCCCAACCTGTAACAGTGGCCAGCAAGAGAGACAGTGCTGAGGAAAGAATCAGAAACTTACACCAAATTTAATGCATTGAACCGGCAGCCTGCAAGGGCATATGCTGTTTCATGTGCCTGGTGGCAACATGAGAACAGTGCAGCACCTGTCCTGCTTCACAGAATCTTTTTATTGGGTGCAAAACAGAGCATATGTGCAAGAATGAACAGCAGTCAATAGTCAGCAGTCAAGGTTAAGTATGAGAGAGGGCGGATCACAGCCCCCAGGGACTAGGGGTGAGTAAGGATATAGGGTAATGGAACTTGAAGAGGCCAGATAATGGTGCAAGTGGAAAAGAGGGGGGAGAGCAAGTGACATCTTAGACAGACATCTCGGCTTCTCTAGCCTAGCTAATAGCTGATGGCTTCATCTTCCTGCACTGCTGATTTCCCCACACAGGGATAGTCACATAGACATTCCCCTGACTTGCCACCTTATCCTGATCTAGAAGGTCCATAATAAGGAATTCAGCCTGTCTTCCTCCCACACCAAAGTATATTCATTTGAGATACTTGTGAAAAGAATATCTACCCTCAAGAGAATAAACCAAAAGTCAGGAGAGAAATGACCAAGGATAAAATGTCTTACCGATATACCTGACAACTGTACTATACGGTATGACAGCTGTAATGTATTTTGTCTTTTGTTTTTAATGCTGTCTTGGCCCAATTTTGAGGCCCTGGCTAGAAGTGGGTCCTTCTTGAGTAGCTGAGTAAATCCACACACTCCACTCCTTACTTCACAGGACCAGGTACTGAACAACCAAGGAGAATTCCCAGGCTCTGGAGCCTGAGAAATTATTCAAATTAATCAATCCATAGGTAGGCCAAGAAACCCTAATAACCACACCCCACCTGCTGGACATAAGCTGTCCCTGCACCCCCAACCCCACCCCCGCCCCCAGCTTGCTATTACCAGTCCCCAGATGCAAATTTCCTGTGTTTCAACTTGGAAGCCTTTTGTCATCTCGATCTGTAACAAAAGTTTCTACCTTTTGTTTAAAGCAGTGGTTCTCAACCTATGGGTCATAACCCACAGGAACTGTATTAAATAAAGGACCACAGCATTAATAAGGTTGAGAACCACTGGTCTAAAGTATCGCTGTGTTGAACTCTACCACCGAAAGAATCTTCAAATCATATAAAGAAGTTACCACATTCAGACAGAAAAAAAGCTAAGATAAAGAAAGAACTTGAATGAGTAGCCATGATTGCATTATATATACAGAGTGTATATGTATGCTATATATGAATTGTTACCAATATAAAATAATTTAAGCTTTGACAACCAGAGTAATTAAGAAAAGGCTGGGCAAGCCCTATCCATGGACACTGCCTTGCAGTGCTGATCTCCCCACGTAGCCACCAGTCAGGAGAGAGATGCTCCGAAATGAATAACTGACCAATTGTGAGTGAGAGCAGGCTATAAAATTGCCCAGAACTCTGATGGCTGTGACGGTGACCCCTGAAACCTACCTTTAATCTCCTCAACCCATATTAATCTTCTAAGATTGTGAGTGTCAAAGAAGCATTTTGGTTTATGCTGTGAGCTAGACATAGAGATCCATTAGCAATGGAGAAAAGGCTCAACTATTATTTTTTAAAATCCCTTAATCTCCCTGAGCTTTAGTTCTTCATCTGTAACACCTGAATAATGGTCCCTAGGTTGTTAGATTAATAGAGATGACAAATGTTCAGCAATTAGTCTAGTTCTTGAAAGAATAATCCTTAATTCGTGGGGGCCAGACTGTCAAAATAAAAATTCTGCTACTGAGTGTTGCTTAATCCTTCAAGTTATCTTTTATATCAACTTCTTCCATTCTGGGGTCCTGCCTCTTATTCTACCAAATCCTTTTGCCCTCTCAGGTGATGGGAAATGCACTCCAGTGATTCTTTTCTTCCAATTGTTCTGCAAACCACTTCCTGGTAGGATATTAAGGAAATACTGATACCTACCGCTTCAAGTTCAGACTCCTCTTCCTCATTCTCAAGATTTCACATTCTTAGAGCTTTCCACCCCTAATTCCCTTAGCTATATCTTTAACCAATTTTCACTGAAACATTCTTCTACTAATTAAAGCAACCTAGCTCCCACTCACTACATTCCCCCTGAATGGGCCATTATTAGTCTCACCTCTATGCTTTTTCCTTGTTTTACAACTCCCTCTTAGAAGCCCCTTTAAAAAAAAGTCTTACTCAGTATTCAAGGCCAATGAAATTACATGACTCCCGTATGGCTTTCGTCTCCCCAAGGTTATTGCCACTTCAATTTACTTTGCCCTGCCTTCTGTGTACTTGTATCATATTTTCTTGATCCCATACAGTCTGGAAACTTGTTTTATACCCTCAAGAAAATTATAAACATTATTAAGGCACAAATTATATCATTCATTTCTTTTGCAGGCTTAGCACTTGGCACTGAAAGTGTTCAGTAAAAATATGATTGCCTGAAAATAACAAGCTTAAAATGAAAGCTGGCATTTATTGAGGATTAGCTTTGTGTCTGGCACATGCCCTTTACACTTTATCATTACCCAAAAAAGCTGTTGCAGTGATTATGAATTACTGCCATTTAGAGATGAAGAATCTGTGGTGTAGTGACATTAAGTCACGTGCCCCAGACTATAGCATCAGTCAGTCAACAACTATTTGCAGAGAGTCTTCCTCTTTCTCTTCATTTCTCTTCCATCTATACAAAAGTTGTTTAGATATATTTGCCCTCCTTCTCTCCTTTGAAGACTCCCAAATTCATTCTCATCTGAGAGCTTTTATACTCTTGATTTCTTTTCCTAGAAAGGATCATGGCCCTATTCTCATCATGGCCCCTTCCAGAGCCCCTGGGATACAGTGGTCCCAGGCACTCCCCTCTCATCATTCTATTTAATCCTTTTTATAACACTGATCTAACACTGATAAAGAGCTGACATTATCTGTGATTGTGTGTTAATTATACATAATCTAAACCCTTGCCATCATGTAACTCTGTATATCACATTGAAACTAGGCTAAGGCTCATTCTCTACAGTTAAGGTGTACTTCTTAAAATTATGAACCTGAGTCATAGAAGGACTTTATAACACCTTTTTAATTTAAAAAACTTATTAGTGACCCTTTGTTCTGTTGTATGCCTTTAAACATTTTTCCCATTCGTAATCAAAATACAAAATAAAATTCTTTAAATGCATAAAAATCATTACAAACCACATGAAAAAAGTAAAAAATGGTATAATATTGGCAATTTTATATGGTTCAACCAAAGAAAACAGCTTTAGAGACTGGTAATCTCTATACACCAGTTAACATTTTCTACACTTTAGATTGCTGTCTTCTGAATTGTCAGACTTGGAGGGAAAATACCCTCTATAATGGTTTATTTTCTTGAAAAGAGAGAAGGTGTTCTCTCTATCACTCAGAATAAAAGTCATGTGCCAAAGAGAATTCTGATTTACCTTAGCTATGCTTTACGGAAACATATGTTGTGAAATAGTTAAACATCAGCTAGACTGTTTAGATAAAAAAGAGAAAACACTTTGAAATAGGCATGGTTAATGGCTCCTTTGTAAAAGCAAAATCTAACTATAGACACATAACACACAGAGACACAGCACATCCATCAACCTTAGAAAAAGGTTTCTAGTCTGCGTATTGACATGCAGGATAGCAGCGGAGCTCGAGATAATGGAGCAGCTTTATTCCTAGAGTGATGTTTTTAACTGAAACTTCATTGATGTGTGTGAGGTTTCTTGAGAGAAAACAGCAGATCAAAAATGATGGGATTTCTGCAGACCACTGGAGATTTTTTTTCCTAGACAAACTATGTAGACTATTCCTATAGGTCACTAGATTTCACTAATTCTAACTTCGGACAACTGCAAAATATTTGTGTAGAATATCCAATTTGTGGATTTTTTGTAGCTTTCTATTTCATTCTTGCTTAATATCTACCTACAACTGACCCACTTCTTAAACAACCTACTTTTCTGGACATCTACTCACATAATAATAGCTTAAGTAAATGTGAA
Source organism: Arctocebus calabarensis (assembly GCA_963573935.1). Lineage (NCBI taxonomy): Eukaryota > Metazoa > Chordata > Mammalia > Primates > Lorisidae > Arctocebus > Arctocebus calabarensis. The sequence goes on along the minus strand of CAUYON010114998.1, from coordinate 38,320 downwards.
TAAGAAAAGACAAAATTGTTCAAGTTTTTGTTGGTTTTTTTAATGTTTTTTTAAAGACAAAGTCTCACTCTCTCACTCTGGGTAGAGTGCTATGGCATTATAGCTCACAGCAACCTCAAACTCTTGGGCGTGAGTGACCCTCTTGCCTCAGCCTCCTAAGTAGCTGGGACTACGGGCATTCACCACAACACCTGGCAAGTTTTTCTATTCTTAGTACAGACAGGGTCTCACTCTTGCCCAGGCTGGTCTGGAACTCCTGAACTCAGGCAATCCACCGGTCTCAACCTCCCAGATGGCTAGAATTACAGGTGTGAGCCACTGCACCTGGCCAAAACTGTTCAAGGTAAAAGTTGGTCCTTCCTATTCCAAAATATTTTGAAATTTTATGTTACGTTCAATCATGTACGATTCTACATTCCTTCACTGAATGTGATTTACCAGCTTTATGGGGAATGTTTGGATTCAGTATTAGATGTTTACTTATTCCCTTCAAAGAATTACTTGTAGACAGAGATACACTTAAAAGTATCACTGCGTAAATTCAAAACTTTCATGTTTAAATTATAGTCACCATGTACTGAAATAGAGCAGTAAACTTCATTCACCTGCTTTAGAGAAATCAGAACTAAATCTTTAATAAAATCCACTGAATGTGAACAACATTGCCAAAAAATATTTTTAAGAGTAAAAAATCTAAATTATATATGAGTACACACACACACACAGACCTTAAGCCACAATTCATTCACTGTTGGGGTTGTCTTCCTATCAGGTAAAAATGAGTCTTTGTAGCTCACAGAATAGTTTCAGGTTTAGATACTTCTTGAGCTTGTCCTCAATGTAGGTTTTCATATATTTGAATGTTAAGAACCTCACACTGGCATAATTTCTCTTGCTAGGCCAGAAATTAATATAAACATCTTCCTGAGAAAGTTTTTGAATGCCTCCTTGGAGACAGGGCCTTGGTACCTGAAACAAAGAGAAATATATGGAGCTGCTTCCAGGAAACATGGGAAGAAACGCATTTGTGATGAAGCTCCTTGTTTCTTGGGCAGCAGGTGACAAGAGCAGAAAGACCTGAGGGAAATGCACAAACTTCCTGAAGCCCCTGCTGTTACTTGTTGTTATAGGTCAAATTGTGTCCCTGCAAAAATTCATTTGTTGAAGTCCTAACCCCTGCACATAAGAATGTGATTTGAGTCTTTCTAGGAGTAACTAATTAAAATAAAAGAATTAAGATGGTCCCTATATTTCCACTTTCCTGTATACTCCTCCCCCCATTTAAAATAAATCTATGTTTTAAGATAAAGAATTAAAAATTTTAAGATATCTTCTAATAAAAATTTTGCCGGGGGGGGGGAAATGATGGTTCCTAATTCAATACAACTGATATCCTTTTAGGAAGGAGAATTTGGGGTTAAAAGCCACCTATAGTGAGATCGCCAATATGAATATCCTGACGGCCACCCATAAGCCACAGAACAGAACCTTCCCTCCCAGCACTCAGGGAATCAGCCCGACTGACACGTTGATCTCAGACTTGAAACCTACATAACTGCCAGACAGTGAGTTTCTGTTCCAGAAGATGCCCTGTTTAGGAGTTTGAGACTGCAGTGAGCTGTGATGATGACACACACTCTACCCAGGGTGACAGAGTGGCATTGTCTCAAAAAATAAAAAGACACTCAGTTTGTGGTCCTTTACTATGCCTGCCCCATCAAACTAATACACATGGATGTTAAACTTCGCTCCATCTCCACAGCAATATCATGAGTAAAATTTTATATTGCACACTAATTCTTTGTAGGACAAGGGAATTATTTATTTCTGGGGAATGCTAAGAGCTTCTGAATTCTTGAGTGAAAGAAAATTCAAACCAATTATCAACCAGTTGTTCCACTTCTCCTTACTTTACATCGTACCATGATAAAATTCCACAATGTAAAGAAAATTATGCAGCTTTTTCCTGGTTTCTCTTCTTCCTTTCCTCAGTCCCTTTTCTAAATCTCTGTATTTATAAAGTAAGGTAGAGTAGACAGAGTCTAGGTTTTGAAATCAGGCAGATGAGTATTTAAATTCCAGCTCTGCTGTTTAATAAGTTACTTGAATTCTCCAAGCATAATTTTATGATGTGTAAAACAGTAATAAAAATGTCTTCTAAAGTCAGTCATTAAACCAATCAAATCCAGAATGAAGGATATTCTACATGATAAGTGGGCAGGTTTCCTCATCAGACAAATGGCAAAAAAGAAAAAAGAATAGAGAGAGACACAAACAGACAAATATACCGGCCAGATGCCGAGTGCTGTGGTCTGAATAGTTGTGTCCCTTACAAATTCTTGCTGAAATTCTAACCTTCCAGCTTGTAGTATTAGGACATGGAGCCTTTAGGATGTGATTACATGATTCCCTTGGAAATGTACTGTTGCCTTTGTAATGGAGGCATTCATTCACCACTCAATAAATCTACTGGCACCTTGAAGCTTCCCAGCCTCCAAAACTGGGGAATAAACTTCTGTTGTTTGCAACGTACCAAGTCTCAGGTAGTTTGTTGAAGCAGCCTGCAAACAACGATGTTGGATGTAGTCAGGATCCTTGCTTGGATCCTGATTTAAGTAAATCAACTATGAAAAGATTTTTCAAAAAAGTAATCAGGGAAATTTGTATACAAATGGCTATCAGGTCATATTTTTTGGTTTTCTGTGTATAAAAGTAACATTGTGGCTATATTTTCCTAAATGTCTTTATAAGTTACAGATATATTAAGTATTTTTGTGACCTATCTGAGACTTGCTTCAATGTAACTGTTGAAGTTGGGTGATAAATACATGGAGGTTTACATTATATTATTTTCTCTATCTTTGTGTACATTTCAAATTTTCCATGATAAAATTTTTTGAAAATATCATTTTAAACATATAGTAGAAATTGTTAAATGTAAGTTTTTTGCTCCTTTGATAAATTCATATTTGGATCAGGAGACAGATAGCCTTTTATTTCCATTCAATGAGAAAATATTCCCTAGGAAAAAAATTTTTTGCCTTACATACATTGCTATGCCCTGCTTAGTAACTATCATGGCTGCCCATTTTTCAGTCGCTTTAACAAAAAAGGTTTTTAAAACAAATTTGCACGAGAAAGTGCAACCGGGAAATAAGTTGTTGCCCACATATTAGAAATTTCAAACATTTTCCACTCGAGATAACATAAAAGAAAATGGTGTGCACACTTGGAAAATTCCTAATTTCCTCATTTATAATTTCTGTGCCCAGGAATCAAACGGAGGGGACACTGGTAAAACCCCCTGAGTTCCCCTCTACTCAGACAAAAAAGGCTTGAAGAAGGCCACACAGAAGAGAAACAAACAGCTTTCCAAGGGAGGCCCTGGCAAAGACTCTACCATGTTAGAAAAGTAGGAAAAAGTCCCTGTGACTGGTACATGGGTATATGATGTTCAAAATTGAGTATATTTTATACTGAAAGAAATATTACAGACCTAGCACAGAAAATTTGGAAATATGCACATGATTACAAAAGTGAAAGTGAAAATCACCTATACTTTCATACCATAGAAAATAACCACAACTGACATATTATAAGTAATATTTTTGAACTGTTTCTTTGTGCATATTGAGATAAAAAATATGGAACATTTTACAGTGAAATTCATATTATACTACAAAAAAAGTTATATATTGTCATTAGCAAGTAATTGTAATGGCTGCCTAATATTCCATTGTTAAAGCAACTTAGAACAGAGAGCGGAAAATGATGTGACTTGAGTACATGTATGATTAATTGACCAATTCACCACCAACCTCTCCCCCAATTCTAAAAGAAATTAATTGTAATGACCTAAAATGGGGGTACTGCATCAACATGGCGATCTAGAAAGGGAGTTACAGAAATGCCAGCAACTTTAGGAATTTCTGTGAGCTAAATTAAGGAAGAACAACTAAAGTCAGCTCATCACCAAAAGTTGAAGGTGAAACTATCTGCAGCCTTGAGAATCCTCCTAGGCTGAGCGGCAGGGCTAGACTCTGAGCGAGACGAAACAATTTCCAAATGAAAATCCTGTGGATAAGCAAAACTCCCAGGAAAACTCCAAGGCAGTGGAGACAATGGAATAAAGGACAGATACCATGTGGCAATACCAGATGAGGAATTTCCAGAGGACATTGTCGCCATCGTGCTTGGTGAGTAATAACTTGGTTTTTTTCCTCCTGCTCTGTTAAATAGTTGATTACGAATTAGCTCTAAGACCTCATGCTAGAAACATCAGGCAGGCGTGCATCTGTATTCATGATGGATAAGAAATAAGGAAACGCAACCAAATCCTTTCTCTGTTCACAGAGATAATCCGATGCTTGGTGACAACTCTCACTATTTAAGTAGTAAGTGGGAAATAGAGAAGGATCATAGAGCATGTAAAATAAATCTGTAACAGGAGTGGAATAGACAAGATCAGAGGCAGGAAATGCTTTGATAATATTTAATACAGCAAAAGCACTTCATATACAGGCTAAAGAAAACATTATTTCTATAGAAATAAAGATACAAATTGAAACAATAAGTCACAGGACAGAGGAAGCCAAGTAACTGGGGAAAAGAAGTGTAAAGAAAGCATGTGAGATCAGGAATGAATTTTAATAGACCAGGTAATGAGGCAATATCAAAACTTAATTCATTAAAATTTGTTTTTTAATAAGTTATAAAAAAAAAACTGTGCTGAAAGTCAAATATGGGGTTTGGCCTTGAAAAAATTCTCCCAGAATGCAGTAGAGAAGAAAACCCAATGTTACAGAAAAGACTGGGAAGTGGCATGAGGACCCCACAGGCAGGTAATTCATGTTTCTGAAGTGGAAAGCAGTACAAATGGACAATAATTCATACCCAAAGAGATGATAGACAAAAATGCATCAAAATGAAAAAAAGTCCTGACTCAACATTGGAAAGAACTTATCCTACACGGGAAAAATTGTCAGTGGAAAGGAATCAGTAATTATAAAGAGTCTGGTAGAATTACTGTACATTACACTGTCCACGAACAACTTTGCAGCAGTGTGTGAACATTGATGACAACTGAGTTTTGAGAAGTTCATAGGCAAAACAGTAAGACAGTCTCCGATGTCAATGACTCAGTGCTACACTCGAGTTCCCTCCCTGTAAGACATAGCTGCAGCCTTTCCCCAGCCACCTAAGACGTGATTCAAAATAATGATAAGAAAAGAATAAGGGAGAATAAGAATTCTGATAAGAATAAGAAAATCACTTAAGAAATGAGCAGCACTGAGCAATGAATCTTCAGAAATGCTCCTTGAAATGCTTTGCCTGCTCCGTCTCCCAATATCACCACTTTCTGATTTTCCTCATTCTCTCTTTTGCTGAGTCTCCCTCACCTGTCCTTTGAATGTTGGAGTTCCTTGGGATTTGGTTCTTGGTCCTCATGTATTTACCATGTACGTTCTTGCCTTCTATAATCACACCCATTCCCATAGCTTTGAAGATCACATATATACACACACAAACACACATAATTTATGTCTCCAGGGAGTTCTAGACTCATCAACCCAGCTGCTACTTGACATCTCAGCACAGATAACTCAGATGCGTCCAAAACTCAACATGCCCCAAATAGATTTTCCTTCAATGCTATTGCCCTTCTAGTCCTAACTCAGCAAAAAGCACCACTATGTTGCTAAACTGGAAGCCTAAGAGACATTCTTCATTCCATTCTCTCTTTCCTTCAGAACTCCCATGACACTCTACATTGAATCCGCTAACCAATATTTTCCATTCTATGTACAAAACATACATTTTGAAACTTCCTACTCCTCTCCATCTCTAGGGCCATGACTCTTTTCCAAGCTACCATTACCTGTTACTCTGACTCCTCCAATAGCTTCCTAAGTGATCTCTCTACCGCTAACCCATGGGCTCTTAATATATTCTCTAGGCATCTGTCAAAATAACATATTTTAAACTCAAATTGGATTTCATGTCCCTGCTTCACATTCCTTAAAGGCTTTCATTGCATTGTGTATAGTGTTAGAACCCATAAGCAGAGCCTATGTGCCCTACAAGATTTGGTACCACCTCTACTTCCCCCTCAGCTCATGCCTCTTCATGTCACTGCTCACCGGGCTCTGGCACCTGTTAACACTGACCACTCACTCCCAGAGCAGGCCAGGTTCTGTTTCCACTTTAGAACACACAGATTTCCACATGGTCCCTTGTGCCCTGTATGCAGTGCTGCCCATGCTATGCATGGCTGCCTCCTTCTGATCTAACATAATCACCTCTTCACTGCTCTTTCCATCCAACACCCTGATCTTTCCTCTAGTGACCCTACCGCTATTTGTAATTATCTGGATTATTCAGCTTTTGTTTGTTTTCTGTCTATCTCTGTCATAAAAATAATAGGGTCTGTGCCTTTTTCATGACTTCACCCTCAGGAGTTGAGCACAGTGACAAGGTCAATCTATATATGTTCAAATAAGCTGAATGTATGTTGCAAATGTAATTGTAAAGCAGAGTATGCATATTTACAGTTACACAGTTTAGGATTCAGCAGTCGCCTACTTGGTATATATCAGTATGTTAAAGAGATACCTGCACTCTCATGTTCATTGCAGCAGGACTCACAATAGCCAAGATACAGAGTCAACCGAGTGTCCATCAACACATGAATCGACAAAGAGACAAAGAAAGCATGGTATACGTGCACAGTGGAATTTAATCCAGCCTTTACAAAGAAGGAAATCCTAGTGGACGTTGTATTAAGTGAAAAGCACAGAAAAAAAAATACTGCTAATCTCAATTATTAGTGGAATCTAAAAATGTTGAACACATAGAAGAAAAAAGAATAGATAAATAATGTTAGCTAGAAGGGTAAGGGAGGAGGAGATTGGGATGATGTTGGTCAATGGATCCAAAATTTCAGTTAGATAGGAGTAGTAAGCTCAAAAGATCTGTTGTATAACATGGTGGCTAGGATTAATAACAATGTATTATATTCTTGAAAATAGCAAAAGAGCAAATTTTAAGTGTTCTTATCACAAAAAAATAAGTATGTGAGGTAACTTGTACATTAATTAATTAGTTCTATTCAGCTGCCCACAATGTGTATGTATATCATGTTGACCATGATTTGACATAAAACCAAAATTTTTTATAATAGTAAATTAACAAATTGGACTCAAAATGCTATCTAATCTAAAAAGTATGAAATTAGAATAATTATAAAAAAACTATCCCATGCATCTTAGAAGGGTATAGGTGAAACTTACTAAATGCAGAATATAAAGTCTGTAAAATAACTAAGAAAATGCCATGAAGGCTATGTTAACCAGTTTGATGAGAATATTTCAGATTGTATATGAAACCAGCACATTGTACCCCATGATCGCATTAATGTACACAGCAATGATTTAATTTAAAAAAAAAAACTATCCCCCAAATGACGTTGAGCCCCTATTTTCTTAACAGAAAAGTTCTATTGATTATCCATTCCAGGGACAGCACATACTTATATGTATTTTAGAAGACATTTTTAAAAGCATAAAAACATGAAAAATCGTAATTTATTTTACAATATTAGCATTACTGAATAAAGAAAACATCAAAGAAATAAAATTATAGAGTAAACTTATTTAAGAATAAAAGTACAAAATATCCTTTAAAAATGATAACCATTAACATTTTTAAAAGTGTTTTTGAAGAAGTAAGGATTATTTCAAAAATGAAAAGATGGTTTGGTTTTTGGATATTGAGCATTATAATTAATCATACTGTGTGCCAAAGAATAAAAATTACATGATCAACTCAGTAAATTCCCCAAAGTGATTTAATACAATATTTAAAATCTCAGAATAACAAACTCTGAATAAAATTTGGACAACTATAACTTACCATGGCATAAAAGTGACTTTAAAATCTATCACAAATCAATATCTAGGATCCTGCTGAATGATCGTGAGTACACTCATCCCTATAAAATCCAAAATCTAAGGATCTTTGATTGTAAATGAACCTACAACCAGTGAAATCATTAAACAGGAAGAGAAATTATGAATACTAGAGATGGGATAGCAAATCTATCACTATGATTATCTACCTAATATAATATACATAAGAATACAGATGAAACTAAAAATATAACAATTAGGGACGCTCAAAACTATGACTAGTTACAGAATTAACATACACAATTCAATTCCTTTTTAGATAACAATAACCATTGAAAATCTGGAAATAGAAAATTATCTTTTTCACAACACAACGAAAATATGATGTCTAGGAGAAAATATTGATGACACATGATATCTTTATGAAGAAAACTACAAAACCTTTCTGAAGAACATAAGAGAAGATGGGAATAAATAGAGATTCCATGTATCTGGATTCAAAGCTCCAATATAATAGAGATTTCAGTTTTCCCCAAAATTAGTGTATAAATGTAACGAAATCATCTGCTATTTAGCATAATAGTTAATTGCGCAGTCCTTGGAGATGAGACACAGAGCAAGTTTATTCAGCCTTAAAATATTCATAAAGGAATATCTGTCATGCAGAAGTGCTGCAAAGATTTAACAAAACAATGCCTAAAAGCTTTTCATACTCTGTCTGCACTCTAGTTGGGATTAATAATGTTGGCTATTTTTAATTAGTAGTATTTACTCTGAGACAGGGGTCTTAAACATTTTCTATAGAAAATGGATAAGGAATAAACATTTTAGGCTTTGCAGGCCAGCTAATCTCTTTTATACCTTCTTCTTTGTTGTTTGTTTGATTGTTTACAACTCTTAAGACTATCAAAAATCTTTCCTAAGTCTATAGAAAATAAGGCCATGTGGCCAACCATGGTGGCTCTTGCTTATACTCCTAGCACTTTGGAAGGCCAAGGCGAGAGGATCACTGGAGGCTAGGAATTTGAGAGCAGCCTAGGGAACCTAGTGAGACCCCTTCTCTATAAAAAATACAAAAATTAGGGCGGCATCTGTGGTTCAAAGGAGTGGGGTGCTGGCCCCATATCCAGGAGGTGACCAGTTCAGACCCAGCCCTAGCCAAAAATTGCAAAAAAAAAAAAAAATACAAAAATTAGCCAGGTGTGGTGGCATATGCCTGTAGTCCCAGGTTTTAAAGGGAGGCTGAGGCACGAGGATTGCTTGAGCCCAGGAATTTAAGGTTGTAATGAACTATGATGATGCCACTGCATTCTCATCCAAGCAACAGAATGAGAACTAGTCAGAAACAAAAACCAAAAGACAAGTCATGGGTCAGATTTGGCCTATGTGCTGTTTTTTGTTGGTCCATATGCTAAACAATTAAAAGAAATTTAATAACATTAACTATAAGAAAAATGCTAATTAAATGTTATTTATTGGGCAGGTAAAGATTTTTAAAAATCCAGTGTTACTGAAGATATGTAGAAATGGGTATTCACATGCACTGCTTGTGAATTTATTATTGGTGGCCAATTTTATGCATAAGAAAACTTAAGAGTGTGCCTTTTTTTTATTACTCAGAAACTCAATTTCTAGAAATATTTTCTAAAGAAATCACTGGAGACAGTCTTACATGTTTGAATAAGGGTGTTTATCACAAAGGTATTTGTAATAGGAAAAAATTCAGTCACTACTTAAATGTCTAACCATAGAAGATTGGTTAAATAAATTACAGTATCCCTATACAACAGAATAATATACAAGTACTAAAGAGAATGATAAATTATATAAAGCTTTTTAAATTGAAAAACAGAAGATTAATAAAATAGCCCCAACAATAACTTAAGCAAGAGAGCCGGTGGACAAGTTAGGTAGATCATTCCATACTTAGAAAACATTGTCCCAGAATAACTCAAAATCCCTCCATGAGATTTTTTCAAAATCCTTTTTCAATGTGGTCATCCAATATAATGGGTTTTTTTTTCCAAATTCCCTTGTTATTTTTAAAAACTTACCATTCCATCTAAGGCTAGTGGCTAGTAAGAAAAAAAATACACAGAATTCATGGAATAGCATGAATCCTTGTCCGGAGGGACCTTCAGTTTTTCAATTTCTCTATATGTAATGTACTCTCTCAACTTTGGGTATGGTAAGGTTTTTCAAGGCTGGAATCACTGAAGTAAGCAAAATTCATCATCATCTATTTCACTAATCATTTATTTTAGTAACTTTATTGACTTTTTGGCATGATCTTCTCAGACATACACATTTTCCACCTCCAAAATGCTCCAATGTGTTATTCCGCAGCCTGGACATAGCTACCCCAAGGCCTCACCTTAGAACCTAGCCCATATGTTTAACTGTCTAATGAATTCATTCCATTGCAGGTAAGTGCTACTTCTCCAAGGTAAGGGTAAGATTTTGAACTGTGGGCCTCCAGGGACAGCAACGTTTTTATAGCAGTGTCTTTGTCCAGTGGTTGGATTCCAAACAACTGCGCAGGATGGCTAAGTAGGATAACCAAACGGCCTATTTGGAAGGCTACATGGTGAAGAAATCTACATTCAGGTATTATTAGAGAAGTTAAGAGCATTAAAAGATTTTATGAAATATAAATCTTCATAGGTGACTCAGCACCTATACTTTGCTTTGAATTATTGCATGAAAGTGTGGCTGAAATTTCCCTTCTGGCTTGCCTATGAAAATTCTCATATCCTCCATCATTTTCTTCTGTAAGATCCCAGCATTTACCAGTTTTGCTTTTAGTTTTTGATTTTGCTGAGAGTTCCCTGTATCCTTCCCCAGCCTTCACCTTGCCCAGCATCATGAAAGAGAAACACAGACATCCAGGCACCCAGAGAACAACTTGGAATCCACCTATCTAACATAGTGAATGCATAAAAATTAATTAGATGGGCAAGTCTTATGATTAAAAGAATAAGAATTCCAAGTTAATGCAAGGACAGAGGTAGAGAAAACCAGGGAGGATGATGATAGCAGTACCAAAAAGGAAAGGGGGAAAAGCATGTGAAATGAGCAAACATAAGTGGTAATGTACAAGACCTTGGGTGTAATTCTTTGATGAGCATTTCTATGCCTGACCTTCAGAGAAAACTTGCCTATTTCATGATTTGTTGACAGGCTGGTGTTTGACATTTTGACTAAAGAACCTAGTTACATTGTGAAAAGAGGACGGTACCCTTTAGGTGAGGAATATAAACAAATGTCTCCAACTCAGACATTTTTGAAAGAGCTCAAGAGACTCCTAGTAAAGTGCATGATGATGACATCCTGTAGCAGCTTTTGAAAAAAGAAGATATTTTAGAACATACGAGTTGCTGTTAAACTGTTTTTTCAGATCTAGACAGAAAAATACAGTGGATACAATTTGATCACTTAATGAAAGACTTAGACAACCACAGCTACTCTGAAGGAAACAAACTGGGGAAATAAAAAGGCAAAAGGAGAATAAATAAAATGTTTAAACTGTAACCGTTTTTTTCAAATCTATAACTCTCCTGAAATTCTAATAATCTATAACTCCCCTGAAATTCTAATCAATAATAAATGATAACAAAGAGGGAGACTGATGTTTCTGCTCATCTTTACCACAAAAGACATTCAGAATGCTGCTGCTTCTAAGGTACGGTTTAATAAAAAAGAAAATTTGACAGAGATTGAAATCTCTAAGGAGAAAGTTATAAAATATCTTGAGAAAATTCAGGCTTACTAGAACAGAAGGAGTAGATGACATTTAGCAATTAACTCCGAGAAAATAAAGAAATGTGCACTAGCAAAACTGCTGATAGGTTTTGCATAAAACAGAGTAATCTGTTTTGGCCTTGAACAGCTGTTAACAGTTCCTTCAAAGTCACTAAATAGCAATCAGCCAAAAATTCCTCTTTCTGTCATCCTACCAAGGAAAAAAAGGAAAAAGGTAAGTTTCAAAGTATATAGAGATATGCTAGAGAAGAGAAAAATAAATTTTTTTTAGAATGTCAAAATTTAATAAAAAGATTTTAAAGAAGGCTTTGTGTAGGGGTGGCTTTGGATCTTTCTTCTCCAGAGGTAAATGTACTTTCTGGATAATTCTATCCAGGATATAAGCCTTTTTTTTGAAGCATTTTGCAAGATGAACATCCTGGACACTTATGAATGAGATGCTCTAATGGGCATCTCAAATTCACTTGCTAAATATTTTATCTTATATAAAAGGAAATTCATTAAAAGTATGTTAGGCATTCTTTTATTAGAGTAATGTTGGACGGTTGATATCAAAGAGCTATACTCTAAATGATTTAAATTTTTTTATTGCTCCTTACAAGCCAAAAGTCATTATCAGCAAGCTGAGGGTTCCACTTACTTGCAAGTAAATATAGTACAGCAAGTACAAACATAACAAAGAAAAATCAGACTTCAGACAGAGGCCTACACAAGGTTCCTGATTGTGAAAAGTTATTACAGGCTAAGGAAGATTTTTCAGTTATTTTGGCACAAAGAAAAAAAAAAATCTATTGCTGAAATAAAAATATTTTTTCAGCATGTGGCTTTGGGAATATTGCTCACAGGGTTAATTATGTATTTTAATAACCAAATGTGTGTTTGTTGCCTATAAATATGAATAAAAGTATAAATTTACAATTATAATCAATGTAAATTAATCATTATTTCTTCCATGGCTAGACTACCAACTGTGTGGGGTTACATCAAGATTGATTCAAAAAAAAAAAAAAAAAACTCATGAGTTTTTGTAAAGGATGAATAAAACTAAAAAGACTATTATAATACATGTTCTATATCAAATCACCCCACTTCATGTTGGTCCCACCAATGCAAAAGATCAACTCTACTCTCCACCAGGCTGCCCTTCAAAACTCCCTCCAGTTCACCCTCCGATCCACAGCGATCTCTCCTTTCTGAACTGAGGTCAGTAAAAATTTATAGTGCTCATTTTTTATTTAGTGATTTGGCAAAAATATGACCTGTGATATTGTTAATTGGTATTATAGAGTATCTGTATTTCTCTCCCTACCTACCTGTCTGCCTATCCCTCTCTCTCCCCTTCTCGGTGTGTCTTTTTCTCTCTCTCTGCCTTTCAGTATCTCTCATCTTTATCTCCTCAACTATGTTTTAAGCTTTATGGGAGCGAGTATCAGATAAAGCGAGAGGTGTGGGACATATTACTTCATGCCACGCAACACTTGCATCCAGTAAGTGCTTAATAAAAGTATCTAGATACATTGAAATATCAAATTAAATTTGAAAACTTAACCTTGTACTGGAGGCATGGCAGGTATCTGAAAGAATTAAATTGATGAACTGAGAGTTGAAGGATGGGAGGTGGTAGGTAGCGGGACAGTAAAGTACAGTGAGGCTTGAGGCTCTTTCAGAGGTGTTGTGCCAAATCTTCATTCATCCACTGACTCCCCAGGTCAGATGCACAGAAGCTACTTTGGGAGAAGGAGGCATGGCAGATTCTCTCAGATAATTAACCCACCTGCCCCAGTGGAGTTCACCAAGGTATGAAACAGTTCTGATGACTCTCTCAGCAAAGGAATGCCAAAGACATGAAAGGCAAAACTTCATAGGGCTTCAACTCCTAGTAGGGCCATGGAAGGGGAAGATGGAAAATGAGAGGTTTCTTCCTACATCCCCATGCTCCCTTTAACACCCAAGCACTGCAGAACCTTAATCACCAATTAAGAAAGCACAGGGGTTTTAGTTGACAACCACATGAGAGGCAAGTAAGACACTTGAGGACATAAAAAGAGTTTTTGGAAAAAAAACAGATATTCAATAAATGGACTTCTTTCTTCTCATTTTATCTGCACATCAAAACCACACCAACATCTTAGATATAAAAAGATAAAGGTATTCAGGAAAATTGAGAGAAAGAGAAAGTTTTGCATCAAAAATATCAAGCTGAATAGAGAGAAATGGGATTGGCAGTGAAAAGGTAAAACCTTCAAGGTAAACCTTAATTCTTCTAGCCTCAACCGTGAGATATATTTATGCTTGGTGTGATATTCAGAGTTGTAGAAATGAAAAACCTCACTGAAAAACTTACTTACAACTTAGCAATGGTACTTAGTCAAATTTTAAAACCCCATAAAATATCAGAAATGCCATGTTAACCTTCCAAAATGCTAGGCAGGTTCTGATAGAAGATCTTGAATCAAATGACTGTAAGTTTTAGCATAAGTTCAAAGTCATTGAGAACCACTCCAGTTTTCTGAGAAGGAAGGAAAAGAATCAAAACTATAATTCTGGAACAATAATAATTGGATGTAGGGATATGCAGAAGTATACATAATAATTACATAATTTGTTTCATTATTTCCTTGAGAAGAAAAATGCACTTAAAATACTTAACATAATTTCAAAGACTTCAAGGACCCATATGTGTGAAACCCTTAGTAGTCCATAAACTTCAGGTAAGTCCCTGTTGCTAATGGAAATACCAGCTACATGGAGGCTAATGGGAAGAAGACTGAAGTTCTACAGACAAATAGTATCTTTCCTAGTCAAATACATGGCTGTGATGACATATTTATTGCAAACACTGTGAATACATTAAGTTTGCATTGAATGGATATATTAGCAGGTAGGATAATGTCTTCTGCCCTGGAACCTGAGTATATGCTGCCACATGGCAAAGGAGAATTAAGGTTGCAGATGAATTTAAGATCATCATTCAGCTGACCTTGAGATGGAAGAATTATCTGGGATTATTGGAAGTAGACCAAACATGATCACAAGGGTCTTTACAAGTAAAAGATGGGGGCGAGCCATCCATCTTGGAAGATAGAGGAAGGTCACAAGCCATGGAATGCAGGTGGCCCCTAGAACCTGGAAGAGGTAAAGAAATGGAATGGATTCTCCCTTGGGCCTCCATAAAAAACTCAGCATGAGCACATTTCATTTTAGCCGAATGAGATGCATTACTGACTTCTATTCTTCAAAATTATAAGATAAGAAATTGGTGTTTTTTTAAGCCAAAAACGTATGGTAATTTGTTACAGCAACAATAGGGGACAAATATAACAGGCAAGAAAGAAGTAGCAAGTGGTCCTTTTGCTCCTAGCCTGGAAAGTCAGAGGGATTTGTGTCTAAGTTTTTCTAGGAATGTTCACAATAAGCAAAGAAGGGCCAGGAGCAGAGGCTCATAGCTGTAATATTAGCACTTTGGGAGGCTGAGGCAGAAAGATCACTTGAGCTCAGGAGTTCAAGACTAACCTGAGCAAAAGCAAGACCTTGTCTCCACTAAAAATAGAAAAATCAGCCCACCCCTGTGGCAGCTCAGCTTAGGAGGCTGAGGCAGGAGGATTCCTTGAACCCAGGAGTTTGAGGTTGCTGTGAGTTAGTCTGATGCCAGAGCACTCTAGCCTGGGGCAACAGAGTGAGACTGTCTCAAAAACAAACAATCAAACAATAAACAAAAAACCAAGCCAAGCAGATCAACCTTCCAGAACTGTAGACAGATGTGATCTGAAGCCTGTTCATTACAAAGGAAAAGTACAAAGTAAGTTTATGAGGAAATAAAGAAGTCCAAGCACTCATTCATGGGTTGTGCTTCAAGGTAAATGTGCAAGATCAATATAAGTGGAAAAGTCTCTTTCTGATTTCCAGACAGGAGGCTTGGAAAAATAGTTTTTGATAGCAGAAAAGAAAAATGAATTTTTAGCTACTGTCTTCCGTAAGTCCATACATGAGCCGAAAATCTACCAAAGATAGGTTACTTTACTGTAGATATAAATATAGTTACAATCATAACAACTTCTCTTACAAAAATATGTATTTCCCAGAAACAAAGGTAAAAATCCTATAAGTGGTTTTCTATATGGCTCCATTCATTTTTCATCACACGTCAGTCCCCTTTGTATCCTTCATCTTTGTAAAACCCAACATGACATAGGTACCCACATCAGTAGGTACTAATCAGGAAGCAAAAATATATTTCTTTTCCCCAAATCCACAGACAAACATTCAGTGTCAAGGACAGATTATTTTTTCCTATAAGTTTTGAGGACCACCTACAACAGCCATGACAGCTGTGCTAATCGAAAAAGCAAACGAGGCCACAAAGGACTGTTCTTTGACCATGTAATCAATTTTCCACTCGATGCATTGTTCATTCTTGGAGACTTTAATGCCAGAATTGATTTTAACAGCCATTATAGAAATACTTAAGTCAAAGGGCTTGCAACCTTTTTTAGCATGACCAATGGAATTTTTTAAATAGATATGTGAATAAATCATTGAGTATGATTCATATGCTTTTTTAAAAAGGTTCTTTGAGTCACTGTCCAGGCATATTCTTTACAAGTAGTCAAGTGGACTAAGTAAAATCCCATATTGAGAAATAGTGCATTAGTTCAGTGTATACTTATAACATTATATTTGAAACGATTTTCAAACCATTTGTGTACCATTCTCACAAACTCCCAGAAGAGCCAATAGATAATCTGTTAGCATGTAATGGACGCTCACTCTTCAATATGAAGCCTGAGGAAGAAGTCATGTGAACCATTCTGTTGACAAAACATGTTAATTTGTGTGCAAGACAGAAAATGGACATGTGAACCCCAGAAATGAGAAGAGATAATAAATAAATAATTGTTGTTCAAGGTTAGCAACTTAGGAGTTGTTCCATATTAAGTTAAATATTGACAAAAAATTAATTAAATGACTATCCCTATTCTTAAGGAGAAACTAAAATCTTTTGCATATTCATATAAACTCTGATAGGAGTCACTTCAGGCATTCCATGTCTGGAAACAGAAATGCACTTGAAATGAAATCTAAGCCATTATTAACATAAAGAACAAGCAATCTTTTGAAAAATGATTCATATTTGCAGAAATTTATTTATGGAAGCTTTTAGTAACAGATAGTAGAGTTTTCAGTTTGTACTTCCAAAGTAGATAAATTTCTGACAAACTAATGTCGGTTTCAATCATAACAAAAATGAGATTACCCATGAGAAATTATTCCATGGCTGCAGTCCTCCTTTCTTCCTTTCAGATGCCCACACGTGGTTGGCTCATCCCTTTTCTGTTCCCCCATCCTCATCTTCCCCTTCTCACTCCCGCTCTCCTCTCTTTCTCTCATCTCCTCCCCCCACTATTCCCCTCTCACTCATATAAAATAAACTTATGCTTTTGTATTCTAAAAAGAAAGAAAAAATGGTTTTGTACAGAATTTTAGAATTAAGTAGAGTTTATATTTGATTTAGATAGTAGAGAATCTAAATCACATGATTGGAGCATTGATAACTAAATCTCATTAGTAGACTCCCTATTTCACATTCACCAGCTTCCATAAAGACCTTTGGTTTCCCACTCTGCAGCATACCCAGGCTTACCCATTATCATTGTAGAGTGTATGCATGGAGATTGTGTAGCTGGCAGTTATTGTTTACAGAGGGAACAGTGCTGTTATAAGCACCAGGAGGCATCCATCACACCTCTCAGCACCATACCTGTTCCTAAGGAGATGCCCATATGTGTTATGGGGTGTGCTAGTGACACCAATATGACATCCATGTAAGCAAGTAGCATTTATCTAGAGTTCCGCATGCACCATAAAGCATGGTTTTAATTCCATTGTGGTTTCAACTGGGAGCAAAGAATGATATCTCTTCCTATCTTTGCTCAATGTCAATGTTGAGCACCATGTAGTCACCATTCAGTATAAGGTGACTTCTTTCCATGTTTCCTGTTCAGTAACAATAACACAGAGAAGTTCTCAGTGTAAAACAATTCCAGTCTAATTCCAGAGAAGTGTGGAGTTAAGCTCGCTAAAAATGTTAATGCTTAACATGTGCAAAACAGTTAATTTATTAATAGTCAATAAAAACTCACACATGGAATGCACTTAGGAACTTGCATACAATATTCTGAAAGTTACTGATATTAAAAGTGCATTAAAAGTCATTTAGAAAAGATATTGAATGAAAATTTCAGGGAAGGAAATAGTTTGAATTTTCTCTTTGAAGATGGAGAGAATAAGTCAGCTTGACTGATAATATTCAATGATTTAGAGTCATGAAAAAGATCTATTAGAGCATGCATTAAAAATGGCATCACACCCCTCTGCAGGGCCCTGACTGACATAGGAAGCAATCTCAAACTGAAAATTTTCAGTACTCTTTAGGGAGTTTATTTTTCAATTTGTAGTCTTATCCCTGATTCTGTAAACAAAAGACAGTCAAAAGCTGCCTAATCTTCTTTTGGGACAGTGTGGCCTTCAAAAATCAAACACACATACTTCTTATGCAATATTCCCTTTGTACTCTGATTGTCATCTTCCCCTTAAGGGCAAGGTGTACTTTGACTTTGTCTACAGAATACTAAATAGGTGTTTAGCCATGTTCATATTAACAGAATTTCTAAAACTAATGGTAGACGGCTGAAATATCTAAGTGGCAGTGATATACATTTCTGCATGAGGTGATTATATTTTGGGTGTAATGTGTTGTGTGCTCCTATTCTTAGAATACCTTAAAAATGATTTGTAAAAAAACAATTTGACCTATATTGTATGAGCTTTAATACATACTAATTATTTAGGGCTATGTAGTTGGAGAATATTCAGGGTAGCTATCAACATGATTCTCCAAATGTCCTTGTCAGGCTGGTGGTTAGGATTTGAATGCCTGATTCCTAGAAATTAAATATATTTAACTTCAGGACTCAACAATTATGAGAAAATATAATCTTCAATGATGTGTACATCAAATTTAAATTTTCTTAATCTTTTCTATTAGCAGATAAACAATTCAGCTGTCTCTCCTCTGACAAGCTTACCTATGTTAGAGTGTTCCATGTGTTGATAAAAACAGATAATACCCTGGTACATGAACTACTGTTAGGAAACGGAGCACAATTAAAGATATAAAGGCAATTATACTGACCCTTAATTTATATACCAACTTTACTCTTTGTAATTCCTACCCATCAGTAGGATTAAGATTACTCCACTACAGACCTAACCTCCTGTAGTTAAAACTTTAAGTTCAATAATAGTTGCTTTATGATGCTTTCTGTGTTATAAGCACTTTCTATATGCAATATTATTAATCCTCAAAAATCTATGAGATATGTACTATCATCCTCATCATTCTCATTGTGCAGATAGAGTAACTGAAGTCCAGAGAGTTTTACCACGTTGCTCACAATCTCACAGATGTGAAGTGGCAAAGTTGCAATTCAAAACTCATCAGTTGAGCTCCTGAGTTCACCCTCTTAATCACAGTGCCTTGCTGCCTCAGAAAAATATAATAGCATTCTTCTTGTTGACTAGCCAGTCCTTCTTCTGCTTTTGTACTCATGATTACATGAAGTTGTTTAAATATGAGTTTATTTACAAAAGAGATTGCATTGATTAAGCACCTCGTTCAAATTGATTCCCCTTATCTTAAAGTGCTCTCTACTACCATAAACAGACTCACCTCTCCCATTTCTTGCTTCATTGTGTAAGTATATCTTATGTTTTTCCTGTTGAAGCTTGACTTTTGAAAAAAATAACATTCACTGTACATAATCCAAGAAAGATGAATAGAGACAAATAAACCGTTTCCTGTCCTGTATTTTAAAGTCTAGAAGAAATGAGATATTTATTCCTTTCCCTTTTTGTGGCTCTCACCTTGAAACAATCTCTTTTTTTATTTTAAATCCTTATCTGAACTTGAGGATGACATCCTCCAACTTGAACTGAGCACACCAGAGGAGGAAGGGAGATATTCCCAAAGGCTCCCCAACAGCATTATCCCACAGCCCTAAAGGACCTCTTTACTTCTCTCCTTTCTGACCAGACTTGGCCCTTCCTGGCTAAGAAGACAGGAAAAGGAAGAATAATGAACAGTCTTAGCCCTTGGCACATGCCCAGGTGGAATAAAGTTTGACGGGGTTCATCTTTAAGTCAGCAATGAACAATGCCCTCTGGGGCAAGCATTAGTAATGCAAAAACTCAATCTGCTTTAGAAAACTGTTGAGGAAAATAAAGTCTTTGCCAAGTAGGGAATGTGGCCCCTCTGGCCAGAGCCAGCCACCCAGCCTTTCTCCATCCCTCCCTTCTTACAATGAACTCTTTCTTATCTGTCCTACCTGCTCACCCAAACTTCTTCCCTTTTCTCCCCAAGCTTTTTCCATCCCTCTATGTGGGAGAGCACATTACAGCATATAAATCACAAGAGCAGGAAATCAGCATACACTCTGCAGAACTTAGTCCTCACTGACATATTACTGTCAAAGTTATTGCAAAGAGGAGAAGAGCCAGCCAGGTGCATGCAGCTTCAGGACCATCTAGGAAGGAGGAGGAGGAATTCAAGCTAGGTAAGGGGAGCACTTCCCTCAGAGCAGAGAGATCCACACCTGAGAAATCCATCCACTTCTCCAAGCTCAAGAATGGTGCCTGTAGAATAGCCCTGGGCCACCCAAACAGTGCACCAGACAGGACAGGCAATCAGATGGAGCTGCTCATCATTGCTGGACCCCCAAGCAGACACTCAGCTCTCCCTCAAGAAAGCAACTCCCTTGTACTGATCATAATCCACTGATCATTTGTTCCAACCAGCAAAATCATAGTCACACCGATTAGAAAAGGAACGTGTCCCTTCCTAAGATAACTACGTCCCCAGTGGTCCAGTGATAAAAAGAAAAAAATAATAAATTTTAAACATTTAAAAAAAGAAATAATTGACTGTGGTGTGTTAAATATTTTTTCAAAGAGATATATCAAAACGATGTGCAAATTGGTCCTACATGCAAAATAGAAGCTTTTAAAGGAACATATAAGCAGGGCAATATTTCTAAAATTCAATTTCTCTTGAGTTGCAACTTTGCTGCCTTGGTCTTTCAATGTAAAATATTTTCTCACTAGAAACCCCATTGAAATCAATGTGCTTGGCAAACTAGAAAAAAGAAAGGACAGTTCTATTAATGAGCTGCAAGTGCAGAAAATATTTATATAATAAAACATTAAGATCTTTAAGTGAAGACTTACTAAAGGAGAAAGCAAAATAGGTTTAACTTTTCTATAGTTTTTTAAAAACAAAGACTAGCTTATTCTGTTTGTGGGAAAGCCCCTCTGAAATAACTATAATACTTGTGCTAGCATTACTTGGTTTTGCTTTAGTGTATTCATTTTCTGAGATTAAATTGCTGAAAAAAATTTAATATAATTTTTTTCAGTTTATTTTTAAATATTTAGATAAAAATCATATCCTAATTACTCTATAGGTCTTATTAAATGGTAAATTAGGCATTTCACCATAAATCTGAGCAATAGAAAGTAAGCATTAAGAAATTTAAAGAAAAACATCAAAAGTTCAATTTGTAATCACAATGTGAATTCTGATTAATTATATTTGGAATACAATGGGATAGCCATGAAAATTGCAAACTATACAATCTTTCATCTGAAAATACTACCTTGAGTTTATGAAATAGTCAAATAAGAAATCTATCTAATTCTATGGTGATATTCGTTTTCTTCATTTTGCCTTACTAAATTGTTCAATGTATATAAAATATATATGCTTTACTTCTTAATCTAAAAAAATTAATATTATAACAAATCAAACAAATCCTTCATAGTATCTATTGCCTTTGGAATCGTTGATCAAAAACCCAAAAAATCTAAATCACATTCCAAAAGGCTGCCAGACTTTCATTTATGACACTCTGGTAAACTGGACTATACATTTTTTCCACATATGAGATATATGATAACAATAGAAACCTATGTTTCACTTTCAACATCTTACTAAAGTTTATAATATAATTTCAACAAAATTCCTGATCTTCAATTGCACATGTACACCCTCAATTTCTATAGTTGCTTTCTTTTTTATTTATTTTTTATTAAGTCAAATACATATAGATCATGAATACATTTATGCATATGTGGGGTACAATGTGTTGATCTTTTTTTTATACAATCTGATGTGGTTACATCAAACCAATCAACATAGCTTTTGACTCATTTACTTGATTATTGTGTTAAGACATTTATGTTCTACACTTGACAGATTTGACTTGTACCCTAGCAATGTGCTCCATAGGTGTGGTCCTGCCTTTAACCCTCCCTCTATCAAACCTCTTCCCCTCTCCTCCCTTCCCACTCCATTTCTCTCCTTCATTCTGTGCTATAGTTGTGTTTTATCTTTCATAACAAAGTGTGAGTAGATATAAGTAGGTTTCATAGAAGTACTGAGTACATTGGATACTTTTTCCTCCATTCTTGAGATACTTTATTCAGGAGAATATGTTCCAGGTCTCTCCATGTAAACATAAAAGAGGTAAAGGCTCTTTTTTAAGACTGCATAGTATTCCATGGTATACATATATCACGATTTATTAATCCATTCAAGGATCAATGGGCACTTGGGCGTCTTCCATGACTTGGTTATGGAATTGAGCTGCAATGAATAATCTGGTGCAAATATCTTTTTTGCAAAGTGATTTTTGGCCTTTTGGATATACTTCTAGTAGAGGAATTGCAGGATCCAATGGCAGGTCAATTTTTAGATCCCTGAGTATTCTCCAAAGTTTTTTCCAAAAGGAATGTATTAGTGTGCATTAGCACCAGCAAAGGAGAAGTATTCCCTTTTCTCCACATCCACACCAACATCTGTAGTTTGGGGATTTTGTTATGTAGGCTACTCTTACTGGAGTTAGATGGTGTCTCAAAGTGGTTTTGACTTTCTATAGTTTCTGATTCTAAAAAACCAGTTCTGTTTACTTTTCTCTGATCCTGTTCTGTAAAAGAGAGAGGTTGCCTTGATCATTCACTATTACTGCCATACCCAATCTGACAATTAAGTTCCTGAACTTGCCACCATGTGCTTATATTGGCAGTACTATTCAAACAGCTTAGTAAATTTTCATAATCTTGCTATATCAGAGTCTCACAGCTGTGCTGTGTTGTGCAGTGGTTTCTTGCTCAGTGGCATTCATTATGGTTGCATGCCTTTGTGTGACATCACAAGAACATCAGGGATGAATGACAGTAATGAACAAACAGTAAATTTCTTGTTAAACTTGGCAGGAGCGGAAAAATGTTTCTGAAATCAGAAACATTTCAGACCAAGTTCGTGGGGATAACGCCATGAAGAAAATAGCAGTATACAAACTGTTTAAACATTATTCTAGGGGAGAGAAAGCGTCCATAAGAGCAGCCAGTACTAAGCAGAACTGATGAAAACATTGCAAAAATTCATTGAACTGCATGTCAAATTTATCAACTGACTGTGAAAAGCAAAGCAGACCAAGTAAACACTGACAGAGAAACAGTTAAAAAAATCTTAACCAAAAATCTTCACATAAAAAAGGTGTGTGCAAAAATGGTCCTAAAGGAACTTACCCATGAACAAAGTAAAGGAGGATCAAAGTTTGCAGAGAACTTTTAGAGAGTCAAGACAATGTTTTAGGCCATGTTACCCTCAGTGATGAAACATGGGTGTACCAATATGACTATGAAATGGAAAGAATATCAAAGTGCACAGTGGAAATTCGCCAATTCTCCACAACTAAAGAAGTTGCATCATTCCAAATCAAGAGTCAAAATGACATTGTTAACCTTTTTAATATCAGAGGTATTGTTCGTTATGAATTTGTATCAGTAGACAAACAGTTACCCAAGTTTATTATTTGAATGTGCTAAAAAGGCTGTGTAAAGAAGTTAGATGAAAACAACCTGAACTTTTCTCCAACAACTCAATGGCTCTTGCATTATAGCAGTGCACCAGCTCACACAGCACTGTCTGTAAGGGAGGGTTTAGCCAGTAAACAAAAAACTGTATTGGAACATCCTCCCTACTCACCTAATCTGGCCCCTAAGGACTTTTTCTTTGCCCAAAGATAAAGGAAATATTGAAAAGAGGGCATTTTGATGACATTGGGGACATCAAGGGTAATATGATGATAGCTCTGATGGCCATTTCAGAAAAAGAGCTCCAAAATTGCTTCGAAGGGTGGAGTAGGCCCTGGAGTCAGTGTACAGCTTCCCAAGAGAAGTACTTTGAAGGTGACCATGGTGATATCCAGCAATGAGGCATGTAGTACTTTTTTCTAGGATGAATTCATGAATTATCAGAATCCCGATACAACTAAACTGATAGTAGCTTGCCTCAGTTTCATGTTTTCATTTATTCTTCCAAAATGAGATTTCCAAAGAAAATGAAATTGAAATTTACCCCAGTCTTGAAGTTATTTTTCTGATTCCGATCATTCAAATAATTTGAAAATAAATATTTAACAAGAAATGTTGCTTATAATAAAATATAATAGATGTAGCAGGCATCTGTTTATTTATTTTGTAGCAATCTATTTATTTCAGTTTGCTTTCTATTTTAACTTTCTATGGGGATCTGTTTCCAAATCACCCTCTAAAGAGGGATCATCAAAACATAGAGATAATTCATCTCTGCTTTAAGGGAACAAATGACTTTGCTCATCTGTTATTCGCAAATGTTTCTTTAAGTTCATCAATGGATTCTGACTTTCTTACTCTGTATACTTATTAAAATTGCAAAGGGATTCTCTTCTGATGCAGACTGCCATCACATGTCCCTATCATTGATGCTAGCTGCTATACAGGTAGTTGGCATCTTGAATAGCTTGCCACCTTTCCACTTCATCAGATCCCCATCATTTTCTAATCACACACAAGAGCATTCTTTTTCCATATCAATATTAAATTTTCTTTTCCTCTGTTCATATTTAATGCCAATATTATTTTAACTCTGAAGAGTTGGCAGTCGTAGCATGCATATAAAAAGCTATGTAAATGAAGCATTATCATTGTGTAGATAATACCTGAGAGTAACTGTGCAGGGGCTATTTAGCCAAAGCACAGATGTGTGTAAAAGTCAAGCCATCCAAAAAGAACTGGGAAAGTCCATGCTGCTCGACTTCTGATGGACATCTTCACTCAGAAGGTTACCTTTACCTGTGTAAATGAACATTGCTCAATGACAAAAAGGAAGTTTTTTTGATGAGTCTCTCAAATATTCAGAAAAGAAATGCTTGCAGTACACCATTGTCCAAACTCCCCTCTGTGAATAAATGTAACAATGCTATCAACTGCTTTGTTATTGTGTTAAATCATTCCTGCCACTTTCTAATGGGTCAGTTAAAATTACTTTCATTTTTACCTAGCCAGCAAGTTTCTAGTTCTCTTTGCAAATTAGATACTTGCTATTTGACCTCCTAAGAATAGGAGAGTTTTGGAGCAGATAATTTTCAAATGTTAATGGTAGAAGATCTGAATTTCTAATTGATCCCAAGCTTTATTTAGTGAAAATAAATGTTTAAATAAGAATAGGAGGTTTTATCAAATACTAAATTAAATATTTCAACATAAATCTGTGTTTGTTATCTCAAAGTGTTAGAATTGTTATCCTTTTACTTTATAGGGGTACAATAAATTTTACCCTTGAAATGTACAGATATTCTCTTTTGTATATACATGAGGTCATTATTGATAGGTTTAGGAAATAAACTCCGGGGAAGTATTCATTTAAACTGCATTTTCTATGCCTTGAAGGCTATGTTAAACAGTTCTATGAAAATATTTCAGATTGTATATGCAGTCAGCACATTGTGTCCCATGACTGCACTAATGTACACAATTATGATTTAATAAAAATTTAAAAAAAATAAACTGCATTTTCTCAGGAAATAATATTTTCATAACAATAGTAAAAATAAAGGCAAAATAATTTAAATACAGAGTTGTATATTTCCTGTATCTCTGCTCCTTTCTGAAAGTGCACTAAAGCATAGCCTAATGTTGGCTTTAGTTTAAAAAATAATAATAAGATGCCTTAAATTAAAAAAAAATCAATTTTGGAAGTAGTAATATCAATTTCCTTAGCACAGTTGCAGAATAAAGGTTTTATTAATTGTAAACCTAAGTTATTAAGAAAAATTAGTGACATTAGCAAATGATTATACCATGCAAGTTTCTATGATAAAGTACAATGGCTCATTGTTCTCAGGGTGGATGTAAAAAAAACATTTTTGAATAGTCTAAAATGATAAGCATTGTTCTTTACCTTGCGATTTTGATTTGGGAAATCTGAGGTGACTTAAAAAGGTTTGGTATTCCACCTCTTTATTCCCCACCCCAAGTCTAAATTATTTTTCTCCATTTCTTAAAAATGTTTTTTTAAAAATGAGACTACCTTGGAGAGAGTCTGGTGAGCTCTCACATACCAGATGCAATGTAGGAGTTTATGCCACACCTGCTGGTGGAAGGGCTCAACTATAACTTGAACTTCTACATAACAAAACACAAACTATATAACTTCATTGTTTGGATCCATATATTAATCTGAATTTTTTTTAATGAGACTAACAATTTTACACACCTTTTGGGGGCAAAACACGATTGTAAGAGGGACTTTACCCAACAAATGCAACCAGTGTAACATGGTTTCTTATACCCTCAATGAATCCCCAACCATAAAAATAAATAAATAAATAACAATTGGAACTAAAATAAAATTGGTCTTCCTTTCCATCCACCATTTCTCTAACCATGTGATGATAATCGCTGGCTCTAGCCCTTATTCTTGGGTCCTTTATATGTCAGGACCCAAATTACAGAAAAACTGTGGTCTAATGAAACTAAGTCACTTGGCATACTTATACAATATATTGATTTTCTTGGCCTCAATGGGCCTGCTGATGACAAATCTCTTTTTCCACCAAGTTATCAACTTCCACCCAATAGACATACTTATTGTTCTTTAACCTTTCTTATTGTCTATTCTTCCCAAACTTTTTTATTCACTCTGACTTTCCACTAGATAACTGGTGGCCATTTGAGGATAGTCTCTTTAAATCAATTCCAAAATGCTTATTGTGCCATATTGGACCCCAATCTGTTCCCCACACCGAGGTCAATTTGGAAAAAAAACGATCATACTACCCCATAGCCTAAGGTCCTACGTTAACTCCCTATCACCCTCAGGATGGACCAACTTACCTTGTTATTGTTACAAGGTAAGGCCACTCAAAACATGACTTCATATTACTCCTGACTTACACTGTACAATTATTTCTTTGTTTCTTAATTTTCAGTTTTCACTGGTTGTAGACAATTTAGATTTGAGCACTCCTGACTATGTACCGTATGCTGTTTCCTATGCATGCCCTCCCTGAACTTCACCCTCACCTAGCACCATGATTTTAAGATTAATTTATATTCATTATCTTAAAGATTCTATTCAAGGTTCCTTAGCCATAGCCAACCTTCACTGACTCTGCCCCACAAGGCACACTCAATTTATACCTTGTAGTCCCATAGCGACATGGTCAGATTGCTATCATGTTACTCATCATGTTGATTGCAATTATTAAACATGTTTTTCTCTCATATTTTAATGTGGTCTCTATTAAATCATTTATCCATATTGCCCCAGCTGCCAGCAGT
The DNA here is from genome assembly GCA_963573935.1 of Arctocebus calabarensis. Taxonomy (NCBI): domain Eukaryota; kingdom Metazoa; phylum Chordata; class Mammalia; order Primates; family Lorisidae; genus Arctocebus; species Arctocebus calabarensis. The sequence continues at coordinate 10,931 of CAUYON010114998.1, read as the reverse complement.
GCTGGGCATGGAATGGCTATTCACTTCTTGGTGGAGGATAGAAATCTTATAGGCCAACATCATTTTCAGACAAGTTCTGCTGCCAAGTTATCTTTCTTAGTTCCATCCTTCTTTCAGTTAACAGATATGGATTGAGTGATAAAGAACATTTATTTCTTCTATAATTGAGAGATATTTAACTACTTTATTCTACTCCTACATCCCCTTCCCCTTATCACTAACTTTTAGTCTTTCTCTTGGTTCCTTTTATAACTTTAAGTAATTAGCAAATAGCTTTGCTTCTTGTTCCACCATTAGGTCAATTTCCTGACTTAATCCAAAGAACGATAAAGATGCCAGATCCTCCTTTCTAACTTGTCACTTTCCTTTCCTCCTTTCAACTCTCCAATTAAGCCTTTTTCTTTAAGAAGAGTTATAGCATTTGTGCCCTGTATTGCAAAGTGTAATTCTGTCTTTCGGTGTTATTTGCATACACAAAATATCAATGGGTAGACTGTTAAACATGGTAAAAATTATGCACTGCATAACCAATAGTATACTATAATTGCATTTTCTTTTGTATACAGATTTGTCTTATTGTTTTATTTTATTGCATTTTGTTTAGCTTTGTTGTTTTATTCCTGAATTTCAAATTGCATTTTTTCCTTATAATTGGTTTCTTTTATTCCTTTTGAAATTGTTCCAAATTCCTAAAGATAATATTCTGTCTCTAAAATTATCCTTTTATCCCAGAAACTTCTCTTCCAGAATCTTCTCCCCAGCCCCATCTCCATCTGGATTGATTGCTCTCCAGGCCTGCAGCACCACTAATATCTTGACTCAATCCTTCCTCATTCTCTGTGGTTTAAATGCTAAGAATCTATCCTGAAGTAACTGCCAAAAAAAAGACATAAACCTACTGTATCCTTTCAGTCATGAAAATATTTCTCTTCTAGCTGTAAGTTTGATTAAGAGATGAGCTGAGTATGTAATTGTAGATTAAAATCATTTCATAAACCTTCAAAGATATTGCTCTATTAATTTCTAGCATCTAATTATACAAATGTGCAGTTGATGAAGTTAGAGGAGAAAACACTTCTTTTCTTTCTTCCCATCTTAGGTTGGGTCCCCCATGACAAAAGACAGAATAACAAAAAAAGCATAGCATACTCTGAGGGGCCAAGGCAGGAGGATCCCTTGAGCCCAGGAGTTCAGATCAGCCTGAGTAAGAGCCGGACCCCTTCTGTACCAAAAATAGAAAACTTAGCCTGACATTATGCTAGGCACCTATGCTATGCTAGTCCCAGCCACTTGGGAGATAGGAGAATCTCTCGAAGAGTTTGAGGTTGCTGTGAGCTAGGCTGACACCATGGTACTCTTAGCCTGGGGCAAAAGAATAAGATGAAAAAGGAAGGAAGGAAGGAAGGAAGGAAGGAAGGAAGGAAGGAAGGAAGGAAGGAAGGAAGGAATTTCATGGACGTTTTACATGACATAGGAAACAATCAAAAGGAAATAAAGATCTGAAGAAACCATTAAACCTGAGTGTTTTTTATAACATATTTGCTGGAAAATGATAATAAACTGAATAAAACTTAGCAAAGCCCATTTGTCCAGGTTCTCTTTTCTCTGTGTGTCTGGAGATAAAGGTGTTCCCTGTCCATGTCTAGGGTACCTCTCACATGACAGTCTTATGTCCTGATTCAGGAAAAGGTCAAGTAATCCTTTTCTGGTTTTATGACTGGCTTCATAGGACAAAGGTCAGATAAATTGAAAGTGACTTTCATGCTTTTCCTTAAGTCTAAAATCTGTAATACGCCAAAGTGCCATATTTTGGGATAGCATGTCCTGATCTCTGTCAACACTAATGTGATGTTTTTAGCTTAATTTATATTTGTTTGCTTCTTTTTAGAAGCTTTCAAATTATCCTTGCTGCACTAAAACCTTGACAATTATGATCCAGTTTCCCATATTTTATATGAGACACTGATTCTTTTGTCTTAAAAAACAATCTTTCATTATATTTGCAATGGTGCTATTAGTTGGATGTTAGTTCACACCTTGATTCTATATACGTTTTCTCTTTTATCTAGTGTATTTTTCTTCCTTGCTAATTTAATCTACAACCTGAGAGGCCCTTGCTGTCGTTTGTCAAAGTTTGTATTCAAATTCTAGTTTCTACAATACATTGCATTGCATTTCTAAGTTCTCTTCACTTATAGACACCAGTTCAACGAAATAATAAATAATCAAAACTGGATCTTGTTAAATGTTCCTGTTGGATGAAAGGAAAACAGTGCAGTATTTAATATAACATAAGAACATTTCTTAAACTAAAACAGGGTTTATGTCAAATGACCATCAATTACACTGATTACCTTTTAAGTTGATATTACCAAACAGTAATAGATTAATAAATTAAAAAATTAAATCAGAATAGTTTGTATTTGTAATCATGCTTCTGATGCAGGAAATACACAAAGAATATACATCTACCCTCAGATTTATTTCTGTCATCTAAAAAAATAAAAATCAGATATTGCAGGAAAATTAAGGAAAATCTATTTATTTACTTATATGTGTGAGGAATTAAAGACAGAAAACATATATCTTCATCTTCCATTGAACTGTATTATTATATGATTACCAAACTTATAAAATTTTGCAAAATCTCATATTTACCTAACCAGAGATAATGTTTAGTTGTTAAACCAGCCTTAAATTAGAAAAGGCTGTAAAATTCTGATGACTTTGGACCTGAAATTTTTATCTTTCATTATGTAGTTATGTGTATTCAATTTATGCTCTGTAATAAGAATCTACCTTCATTTCATTGTTTACTTTGTACCTATTTACAAACTTGCCTTTTATGAAGATTTTAAGAATATGAAATCAGAGAAAACAAAATGGGGTTGATTAGATTATGATGCATTCCAGGTACCCAAAAATAGACACTGATTTTTTTAAAAATTATATTCAGCATAAAGATAGATAATGTGATCCCTATTTACAGTCGCTCATCTTGGCCTTTAATCATTTGTTTATCCACGAGACTAGTGATTGCTGCTTCAGCCAGAGCAGCAGTGACACAGGAGTAAGAAGGGACGCAGTGTAATTCTGTGCAGTTGGCTGCTCCAAACAACAAAACTATAATTTACAAAGTGATAGATAACAGAAGGTAATTTTATGGTTACGAAGAATGAGTTTGCATTTGTTTGTGTAGTTACTATATAAATTTATAGATGCATTTTGTTTGTATCGCATTTTAAATTTTAGTGGCTGAGCAGGAAGAGGATTGAAGTAGCACAAGGAGGATGTTCATGAACTCCTTCTTCAGCAGCCACTTGTAAAGGTGGACTGTAATTCAACATGAAATAGCTGCAGAATGTTCTCGCAAACTCATTATAAATCAACTGGCTGGGAAGGTATGGTGTTATTAAGTTTGTTTTTTGATTTTCCCTTGCCCTTCCTCCATCATCTTATCTAAGGAAAGAGTTTAAAGGCAGGAGAAGTAATTCAGCCAGGATCCACTTTTAGTGGCTGAAATAAAGAGACTCTTGTACATTTCACTAAGCCATAAATGTAGTCCCAAGAGTCCAGGATTTTTTCTTCCATGATATTGACTGACTTTGTCTTCTGCTATCTAGCCACAGCTTGATAATGAAGCAGTTAATTTATGCACACAACATTGTGTGTTTTATTTATTTTGGAAGCTGTGAATAGCTTTCCCAGGATTCATATGCAGCCATGAGCCTCAGATGATTCCACTGATGATGGCACAGAAAGCCCACCTGAAACATGTGAAGGGTCATAAAGATTTATTTTTTTGTTCTTGCATAGATTCTAGAAAATAATTTTTAATATATACCATGTTATTTAATGTCTAGGAAAACTTAGATCTTATTTACAATAAGAAGTAGTGTTAGACCTGGTAAGAACAGCTCTGATTCTCTCATTGAGAGAGTTGCCTTCTCACTGGTGGGTCTTAAAGACTGTGAAATATTTGAGGACAACAGGTTGGACCTTATACATTACAGTGACTGGTGACACCCCGATGATTTTTGTGTATTTTTGTGTAAATTGAATATAGCCAGACTAAACTTTGAGAAATGCAATGAATGGTAGTCACTAGTGCCCATCAGTTTTTTAATTTTGCCCCTTTTTAAAATTTCAGATTATTACAAGGCTACAAGTGACTAGGTTACACTGTGTTTGCTAGGTAAGGTCCCTGTTATAGTTGTGCCCCTGACCCAGGAGGTATGCCAGATATCCCTACATTGTGCCCATTAGGTGAGAGCCCACCAATTCCCCTCCCTCCTCTGTTCACTCTCCCTACCCCCCCCACCTTGAATTAAATTTAGTTGGGATTTTTTGCAGTTTTTTGCCGGGGCCAGGTTTGAACCCACCAACTCCAGTATATGGGGCCGGTGCCCTACTCCTTGAGCGACAGGTGCCGCCCGAATTAAATTGAGTTTTCCTGTTGCGTGGGCCTGTATTAGTTCATCTGCTAGCTTCATGTTAGTACTGAATGCACTGGCTAAAGTGCACTTTCTTATTTAATGACCAAACCATTTTCTCAGTCTGAGGTTATTCTTCAGCATCAGTCATCCTAGGATTTGGTTCCCCTAGATCTTCCAACCCCTATTCCATCACTCAGCATATACTGGGCTCTAGGTAACTGGTTACTAAACAAAGAAGAATAAATGTGAAACATTGTCGAGCCAGAAAGTATTAAAGTCTAAGAAATCACTGTACAGGAAAATTATAAAATATAAAAGCTGTGTTTGTTTGAAGCATTAAATTCTAGTTATTTTTTATTCTGCTCATTATCTAAAAATTCTGTAAAGGTAAATCTAAAAAGATACTCAACTTCAGAAATCCATTTAAAGATCCAGTGGGCAAATGGCTTTTCATAAAGACCTAAGGAACTAAAATGATATATAAATGCAAAATATTGTTAGGAAAAGCTTTGCACTTAATAAAATTAAATAAATAAAACATGAATTTATTGAGTGACTATTATGGCATTAACCTGTACTATATTCTTTGGGATATTTTTAAAAAGTGATATAGAATTCCATGATTCCAGAGGTGTTTATCATAGTTACAAGGAAACGAACTAATAAAGTGATTAGCAATCAGTAAAATTAAACTGTGATCTAGCCAAGGGGGACTAATCACTCTTTTCCAAATATATCCCACATTTTTCTAACTGACTATAATTATTTATGATATTCTCCATGTCTGGATGGCCCTTGCACCTATTTCTGCATGATCTAAAGTCTATTCTGCCTTGTAGACTCACTTCATGTGCCTTTATGAAGCCATTCCTTGTCACTCCAGTAACAATCCCTGTGTCCTTTCTCCATTACCCCACCATTCTTTGACCTGTTACCTATACTCTGCATTATCTCCTTTGCATGTACAGAATTGTACATTGACTCTTTGTGTCTCGACTCAAAGCTCAAGGACCAAGACTTAGATATTTAGAAATGTTAACCAGCATCTGATACAAAAGAAACAGTACTACCTTTTGTCCTTCTATCCTTCTTGTTTATTTCCTTTACCCCCAATTACAAATTTAGAGGATGTTTTGAAATAATTGATATTGAATTATATAAGTTATACTAATTGAATGATATAAGTTATCCTAATGAGTATGATAGACAAATGAGAATTGATATGAAAGAGCATGGTGATAGTTGCAATGACTAAAGATCATTTCATAGAAAATGTACAAATTCATCTGGAACACAAGGAAGAGAAGAGGGTCATGGACAATGTACAAATTCAGCTGGAACACAAGGAAGGGAAGAAGGTAGACAGAGCATGAAGTATAATACATAAGAGTTGCACAAGCATAAAAGCAGGAGGGTATTTGTGCAGAGGACAGGGAGGCCAGCACCATTTGATGCTGTATTTTGGAGAGCCATGGGCAATAAGGTTGGAGAGGTGGGATGAGATGGATGTTGAAGACGCCTGAACACCTGTGGTCCTCATGGTTGGGTACAGAGCTTTGATCTGGGAGTTGATAGAAAGATACCATCATCTCATGACCAGAGGAGAAATGGAAAGAAATTTTGATTTTAAGAAGCTTAACCTGCTAGCAGAATACAGAATAAAACAGAGAAAGAATGGATTGGGTGAAATTAGATAAAATGTGCTACAGTAATTAAGAAAAAAAGGTAAAATTTAAATTAGCATTACAGCCACATAAATGGATTTAGAGAAAAGTGTGAAACATATACAATAAATGAAATATAAGGTACAGATTTGGCAAGTAGTGCTTTCCTGTGTTTCAGATGTATTATTACCGTGCAAACATTTGAAGGAACTTACCAAGTTTCATAAAATTTTAATACAGTGAAGCCTTCCTGCACCCTCTCCTACGGGTCTCTGTTTGTGGTTTTGATTGCCCCCGGAGCAACTCAACCACTTTCTGAAACTTCACTCATCCTTCAAAACCATCTCAAGAATCTCTTGTCTATAAAACTTTTCATAACTGCAGGTGGAGCCGGTTAAATGAGATTATTTGCCCTGTTATGCCTGTCACATTCTTCCTCATATTAAATTTACTTATTTGCATAATTGGTTTTTTTATGACATTGTAAGCTCTTTAAGGACACTCACCTTCAAAGCATTCCTCACTGAGGAGCACAAAGTAGGTGCTTAGCAGTTGGATGAAAAAGATAAAAAGAATAAATATGACCGAAAAGTTTCAAACCCCAGTGGTTGCATGGAAAGAACAGGAAGGCAAATTGATTTAGGGAGGTGTCAACAACAGTCTATCCCAGACCTGCTGAATTTCAAGGTATGAAATATTAACGGGAATAAATGAAATAAGAAAGGGAAACACCAGTGATATGGAGTATCAGTACAATTTCAAAAATGAACAATATTAGGGAGTTGTCTACAAAGCATGAACCACTGAAACTGATAACATCTTGGTGAAATAGATAGAACTAAACAGAAAAGAAGTATGGCAAGAATTTTTGCAACCAGTCATAGCCTGTGGGGAGAAAGATGAAAAGAAACTGGTGAAAGATGTGGGAAGGAAAAAAGTAAAGAGAGACCAGCAAAAGGCATTGTTCTAGAAACCAACGAAAGACTGGACTTCAAAGACTAGTGGTTAGTAGTCAAATGCTGGAAAGAGTTGCTTTTTATGATTTGTACATGTAACCCTGATAAAAAATAAATAAACAGTACTAAAACTGACTGCAAAGGCTCTGACTTACAGCTGCTGTTAAAGTTATGCCCTTGAGAGAAAAAAATCAAATAAGAATACATTACTTGTTGGGGTGTTAAAGAAAAAACAATCTACACAACAACAGCTACAAATTACAGAGTGTGTGCTTCCTAACAGTATGTCAATGAAAATAGTTCATCAAGGAAGGTTATATATAATTCTGGTTCAGTGTACACTAATTTATTTTTCATTCCATTTTTAATGAATTCACATTAGAGAAGCTCTTTTGAAGTCATAATGTGTTATTTTTAATAATTTATTTCTGAACTTTAAAAAATTAATAATATTTGCACAGGGCCATTTTATAATCACAATATGGCATTTCAAGGTGTGAATTATGATATAATAACTCATACCTTGTGCATTTAAACAAGCACTCATCCTATGTCCTCATTCTTAGCAAAGCAAAAGGTATGAATTATTATGGAATAACTCATGTTCTGTCACATATTATTACTTAATTATGGAAGAAGAGGAGAATTTTAACTAATTTCAGGCTTGAAAAAAATCTAACGTTTTATCCTTGGAGAACAAAACCTCAGTGCTTGGCATCATAGGATTGCTTTAAGCCTTTTCCCACACCCAGCACTCAAGAGTGCCTTCTTGGAGTACCCTTGTTGTTATATTTCTCCCTGAGAATCTCAGGAAGTTCTTCAACAGAAAAATAGCACAGTCCAACTTAGTCCTTTACAGATTGATTTATTTATAGCCTCCAAATAAGCAGCTTTATTTCTTAAAAAATGTTTTCAAAATAGAATAAAGAAAAGTAAACTCTGGCTTCTCTTTCTAGTAAAAATAAGCAAGACACAGAGAAGGAAGGGTAGAAGGAAGCAAAGCAGGAAAGAAGGAAGAAAGGAAAAATAAAGCTAAAGTATGAATTTCCAATAACTGGGATGATTTCCGACAGGGTAAGTAAACAATTAAAAAAAAATCTTTCCAACATTCTACGAAATATACTCAGACACAATCATTAGAAAATAGCATACATATTTTCCCAGGAAAGGATACAAATATCCTCTCAGAGCTGTAATATAATAATTATTATTAGATGATAGTGTTTATCTCACAATTCATTTGATACCTTTCTTGATTTTAAAGAGATTTTTTCTGCCCTTATGAAACAGAAAAGAAATATAGTACAGAAAGAAAAAACTGAAAATGGAAGAAAGACTAGATATATATTATGAGACACAACAGTTCAATAAAACAGCCATCATACGAAACACCAGAGAGTAGAAGAACTCTAATTCTTCAGATGCATCATTAGGAATGATGTATTTTTCAAACTTGTAGAGTTTATCTGCTAGATAGAGGAGGTGAAGACAGAGAAGATTATGTCCACCATGCCACTGACCCATTCCTTGCTAACCGATTAATTATCCTTTTTTTATTACTATTAATCAGTCAATCAATGTATGTCTAACTTTATCACATAAACTTCATAAGTCATTCTTTTTGCCTTCTTTACCTACAATGTCCCACTACAATCTATTATCCTCAGGGCGTTTTTGTACCTGAGATTTAGGAGTAGTGGATGTCATTGACTCAATGTGGGGAGATCTCATACATTCAAAACCTTATGAAACCTTGTCAATCAATATAAAGACTTTTCATGACACTACTAGGGAAATAGAAAAATAGCACAGGGATTAAACCATGCTTCAGAGCCATGTGCCTGCTCAACCTGTGTTGAATTTTTGTTCATAACTTCTTCTAAAACTTGTTGATCACTAAAGGGACACCTTGACCTTTCATATTTTGGTCTAATGTTCTAGTGATTGCTATAGAATTTGCCAGTACGCCTCAAAGACAGCACGACAAGGTGAGTATTTCAATTACTTTTTAAGATCTCTGATGATATAACAGTGCAGTCTGGTGTCAGCTCTTGATCTTTTAGAAGCTAGTTTAAACTTCATTCATTCTTTTCTCTTAAATGTGGAATGGCTATAATAGTATGCCCTTATGGTCATGAATTGCAAGAGAGAAAAGAAAAAACAACATATATGTTATTATATTATTATATGACCAGTGGTCATATCAACAGATCTATAATTAGGGATAAATTATTTATAATATAGTGCTTGGTTATAAAGGGGACTTTGACATTAATCTCTCATTTAATGTTATATGTAGGTTTTGTTTGAATTAGGCTATGTTACTCAAATCAGGTTTTGTATGACTTTTGATAGCGTACAGATCCAAGATGAAGCAGTATATTACCAAAGTCGTAGTTTTTCTGATATGATATGATTATTTTATCTACAATTTATATAAAATGATTTGTGAGTTTTCACTTAGAGATTTGAAAAGTAATATGATCAATACTTTGCTTAAATTTCCGCTATTTCTGTTTATGGATATCTTAAAATGAAAGCTTCTTTAAGGAATAAATTATTCTCTTAATGAGAATAATAAACATAAATTGTTTTTCTTCATAGAATTAGATAAATTCCTAATTAGCTTTCTGATTTGCTAAGGTCTGTATTTTACTTAATATTTCTTAGTTCTAAATGTAATATAGTTTTATGTACCTCAGTTAAAGAGCAATGGCAAGGGACTACACACTTCAGTGATAAGCAATTAAGAAAATTAATTTTTTTCAAGAAAAATAAGGGGTGAAGCAGTGAAAGTTCACCTTAGAATAAGAAAAACAGATTATTAAAATTATATTAAAGTATGATTATTCATCAGGTAACCATATGTATTATTGCCATATACTTCTAGCCATTTAGTTCAGCAAGACAGACCATAGATGTCCCTAAGAAGTCCTCTTCCGTTCATATACAAAATGAAATTCACAGCTTAACTCACGTTTCATACGAAAACTTCTCTGGTCACAGAAGTTGGTGAAAAGATGTTTGCAGCCCAGAGCAAAGTTAATTCTACACATATAAGTTTGGGGAGAGCTACTGTCATAGAATCCAAAGCTGCTTAATCCCAGTGTCTATCCTCCTCTTCTGAGACAACTCTATCTCCAAAGGGCTTCTTTAGACGGAATGGGTGAGCATTCTAAAAGAAAATTTATCTGACGTATCTGCTAGCTAACTAGCTATCTTCAATGTTGAAGGTTAAGTTGAAGGAGTAACAAATGTTTGTGATGAGGTATTTCTTTCTTTTTTTTTTTTTTTTTTTTGAGACAGAGTCTTACTATATCACCCTGGGTAGAGTGCCATGGCATCACAGCTCACAGCAACCTTAAATTCTTGGGCTTAAGCGATTCTCTTGCCTCAGCCTACCAAGTAGCTGGGACTACAGGCATCTGTCACAATGCCCGGCAGTTTTTTCTTTTTGTTGTTGTTGTTTTTGCAGTTGTTTAGCTAACCACTGTGCTATGGGCACCGAGCCTATAAGACATCGTCTTACTCTGTCATCCTGGGTAGAGTGCTGTTGCATCACCATAGTTCACAGCAACCTCAAATTCCTGGGCTCAAGCAATCCTTTTGTTTCAGCCTCCCAAGTAGCTGGGACTACAGGCGAAGGCCACAGTGCCCTGCTAGGTTTTCTATATTTAGTAGAAACAGGGTCTCACTCTTGCTCAGGCTAGTCTCAAAGTCCTGAGCTCAAACAATCCACTCATCTTGGCCTCCCAGAGTGCTAGGATTACTGGGGTGAACAACAGTGCCCAGCCTACCTTTAACTTATTGCTGTTCTTGTTTTAATTACATATTTTTCTGTCTGTCCAACTATTCACTGATGTAACAGTCCATAT
>CAUYON010114995.1:0-16407 GCA_963573935.1 Arctocebus calabarensis | reverse complement strand
AATGACTAATATCTATCTATTTTTCTAAGAAGACTGCCTCTCTAAGACTCACACTCTCTCTCTTTCTCTCCAGCTAAAGTAAATAGCCCTCAGGCACCTACGAGAAACTGAACCTGAGCAAGGTAACTTAGCGGTCCGCGTCTGGAACCTAGTTAAGCTGGGCCCGAGACCTGGCCAGTCCTGGGCCTTGGCAAGAAGTGTCAGAGGTGACATGTGCCATCTGTGTGAAAGGAAAGAGGACCTTTATGATTATTTACTGGTTAAAGAATTGTTGAAAGAACTGCCATTGATAGTAAAGATGAAAATACAGTTTAATTGGTGAAATGGCTAATACTTGGATTGGGATAGGAAATAATACACAATGAGCCTGGAGCATCTTGCAGTGCCGAAAAGTAAGGAAGCACTACAAACAAAACAAGTGCATGTCAGAGGGGCATCGGAGCCAACTAAAAAAGCTGCCAAAAGGAGTATGAGGGTGTTTTTAGATAGTATGAGGGTGTTTCCTTGTAATTTAGGCTGCCTTAGGAAATCTGGGTCACAGAGCCAACAGAAAGTGAAAGGGGTGATCAGCTGTTGAGTCCACCATTCCTAATTATCTTTTGTGATTGACATATAATTGACCAACCAAAATCCATACTTTGTTTTTTCAAACTGAGTTCCTCTTTTATTGGTTGGCAATAGGTCCAATTAAAAAACACTTGCCCTGGCTCAGCGCCTGTGGCTCAACAGGCTAAGGCGCCAGCCACGTACACCCAAGCTGGCGGGTTCGAATCCAGCCTGGGCCTGCCAAAACAACAATGACACTGCAACCAAAAAATGGCCAGGCGTTGTGGCAGGCACCTGTAGTCCGAGCTACTTGGGAGGCAGAGGCAAGAGACTCACTTGAGCCCAGGAATTGGAGGTTGCTTTGAGCTGTAATGCCACGGCACTCTATCCAGGTTGACAGCTTGAGGCTCTGTCTCAAAAAAAAAAAAAAAATGAAATGCTACATGCTCCATGACAACCTACCACCTAAACAGTATTCAAAATTTCCCTTACGAGTTGTATCTTAAGCCTACAATGCAATAAACATTAAAAAAAAAAAAAAAACACTTGCCCAGCCTCTCTTTCAGTTCAAAGTAGCCATGAGATTGAATTGAATGAGATATGTATAATATTGAGTAAGATGCCTGGCATATTGTAAATATTCAATAGTAAATGGTAGTTATAACAAATGAAATTTTTAAAGCTTTGCAAATTGTTGAGGTATACGGTATAAGGGAATATTCTTCTGATTATAATTGTGCCAATTATTAAACTATTGTCTTTCTGTTCCAAATTCTTTTTTCTGACTTGATTTTTTAAATTTTTTTTTAATTTCAAATTAATATGAGAGTATAAATTTTTAGATTACATTGTTCTCACTTCCAAGGATTTGGCTTTGCAATGTCAGGGCTGGGACTTTGCAAAACATACCATATTTTGCCATCTATAATGCATGCTTTTGCCCAAATTTTTTGAGGGAGAAATAAAGGTAGTATAGCTTGGGAGCAGGGGAGCCCAGCGGGACTCCCCGGACTACTGTGCCCTCTCCTTTGGCCTGCCAGGCCCAGGGGGTTCCAGTCTGGGAGGATGCAGGGTCTGTTGGGAGTTGGCTGGAGCAGCCACCACTGAGAATTGCAATAAGGGGAGGGGTGGTGGTGGGGCTGGTGAGGCAGGCTGTGGCCATATAGGGGAGGACTGAGGCCTGGAAGCATGGAAGAGACCAGGGGCCCCATCTAGACCCCAGAACCCAGCTGGCTGCTCCTGGGCCGAGTGGCCTCAGAAGCTCCTGCCCCACTAACTGTCAGGCGTGTGGCCATTTTGGCTGTGGCCTTGTCATGGCAGGGAGGGAAAGGTACCCTGAGAAAGGGGGTGGAACAGCCTTCCCAGAGGGGAGTGGGCAGCTATGGGAGGCCAGTGCAGTCTGCACCAGGGGAGCAGTCAGCTAACCCCGTATGTGTCTCTGGCTGAGAGCCGGCACTTTCTTGAGGAGCATTTTGGTGAAAGTTTGGATCAAAAGTGTGTGTGTGCAACATACACAGCAAAATACATATTTCCACCTTGTCAGTGCCCCCCTCTCTCCCCGGGGACACCAGAGGAAGACTGCAAGTGGAGGAGGAAGTAGGTGCATGATACTTCCTGCTGGCTTCCTGCTGGATCTTACCTGCTTCCGGCCCCTGGGAGCTGCTCTGCAGTGGTGTTTTTCTGCCTTGGCACCAGCGGCACTTTCCCCTTAGTAAGAACTGAATACGGTTTGCAGTTTCTCTGATGCTTTCTACTACATATTGCCTGTTACTCCAGAGTTACCAGCCCTAGCCATATTTCATCTTGCAGGGGTCCTCAAACTTTTTAAACAGGGGGTCAGTTCACTGTCCCTCAGACCATTTGAGGGCCAGACTATAGTTTAAAAAAAAAAAAAAAACTATGAACAAATTCTTATGCACACTGCACTTCTTATGTTGAAGTAAAAAAATAAAATGGAGGCGGTGCCTGTGGTTCAAAGGAGTAGGGCGCGGGCCCCATATACTGGAGGTGGTGGGTTCAAACCCAGCTCTGGCCAAAAACTGCACCAAAAAAAAAAAAAAAGGAACAAATACAAATGCAATATTTAAAATTTAAAAAAGGTGCCCCCCCCATCTGCAAAAAAGAACCCTCCTAATTTCAGAAAAAAGGCCCCCCTTTACCACAAGAAAAGGCTCTACTAACTGCAAAATAATAAAAAAAAAAAAATAGACCTCCTAACTTCAAAAAAAAAAAATTCTAACTTGTTCTTACCTTGGTCCTCAGACAGCAGCAGGCTCTGCACAGGCAAGCTCGGGACTCCTCCGATCTCGAGGAGGAGTCCAGAGAGAGACGGACAGTGCAGCCCACATTCCACACATGCGCACTGCAGCCAGGGATGAGTCGGCTGCTAAGCAGAACAGGTACAGGTGCAAAAACAACCGAAGGGCCAGATAAATGTCCTTGGCTGGCCACAGTTTGAGGACCCCTGTTTTAGAGGTCTATGTCTCAGGCCCATGGAGCCTTCTCACAACACTTCTCACCAGCGCCAGCTGAACGGAACCCCCCTCCTCAGTAAGTGTTTCACCTCTGTGGGGCCGTTCCTCCAAGCTTCTGCCCTTTCAGTAACTCTAGCCCCTTCCTTTTATTCTCCAGCCCTAGGGATGTTAGCTGTCTCCTGAACAATTTTCAGTAATTTTGCAAGTAGTGGTTACACCATTGGTAGCTGGAAATTAGCCATGGTGGGAGGATTTACACCATGGAAGTTGGCAAGTGCTACAAGTAAAGATTCCCCAACCAGAAAGCTGGTTGTAAACACTTAGGAGTTCTCTTTTTATCCCTTCAGTTACATAGTTAACAATTTTATATTCATTTCATACTAGTTATTCTAATTACCAGAGTGGTTTCTGTGTTCTGGGTGGACCTTGAATGAGTCAACAACCTTGTAGGGTTGTTATCAACCCCAGTTGTACTCTCGGAAAACTGGTGCATGTATGTAATTTTTTTTTTTGACAGATACCTTTTCTAAAAATTGCCTGACACCTAGGATTTTAAAAATATTCAATTCACATTAGTTATTAATGTTAGCCATTATCAATAGGAGTTGATGCTGGTTGCATTTCCAGGACACGTGCAGAATACAATTTCACCTGTTTTAGAATGTATTTTGTAATTCTGTCCTTTGTATGGAAGGAAATGAGATGCAGCTTATTTACACTTTTTTTTTTTTTGTAGTTTTTGGCCAGGGCTGGGTTTGAACCTGCCACCTCCGGCTTATGGGGCCAGCGCCCCACTCCTTTGAGCCATAGGTGCCACCCCTATTTACACATTTTTTTGCTGAGCAAGGAGGATAACGCATGTTTCTTGAAAAAAAGTAAAATTCCTGTTTTAAACATGTTAGGATACTTATGGTCATAAGTGTCCTTTCATGGAATAAATAACAATATTCATTTTTTGGCACTGTTATAGATCTGGTTTTATACGTCAGGTTTCTAAAAGCAAAGTGTACTTGGTATCTCTGAATCCTTAATGGATGTACTCTGGCTCTCTTAGTAAGTATAAGGTGTCCTAAAAGTCACCCCCCAAATCATCAGACATAGGGAAATGCAAAACCATAGCTAAATGTACCTTTGTGTACAAAATATTTATTAAAAAATTTAAAAAGAAGGGACCAACACATAGAAAATATTTTGTAAATATTTTGTATTTTGTGTATGCTTTCTGTTAAGGTTTTTGATCTCTATTTTAAATGCATACTTTTGCTTATTAGACTTGGAGAAACCTTTCTTTGGCTCTCCAAAGCTTTGATCTTGGCTCAGCATGCCTATGTGAGGCCTCACAAGGTTATATTCTGAAAAGTGATGCCAACATTCTAATATAATCATCAAAATGACTTGTACTAAAAAGCAAACTTTTCACATAAATCCTATATTTAAAGATGCCTTCCTTCCAATAACATTCATTAAGCGACCATCTGTTTGCCTTTGATTATCATCTGGACCACTAATAAGCGAGTTTAATCTGAACAATGTTATTTGCATGCTACTTCTAAATTTAGTGCTTTTCAAAGAAGTCAGCAAGGCTGGCCTCCAGGAAACATTGACTTTCATGTAACATCTGGTTTTCAGGGAGTTTCTGTGTAGTGCCCAACCAGTGGGTGGACCAAAGGGCAGAGGGAAATCAAGTGATTTGCCTGGAGTCATGTAATTAGTTAATGATTTACTTGGATTACCTGTGGTTTTGTTCTGTGGCTAAAAGTGCTGGTTTGTGTATTTCTGTTCTGTATGTTGTAAAGGTAACATATATGTAGTAATAGCACCCCCTTCCTCCCAAATAGTCACAAACAGATAAATAAATGTGTATTGATCTGTAAAACCAATTATAGATTTTTTTATTTGTATCTTTGTCTTTGGTGTTTCCTCCCTATATTTTGAGAAGAAAATAACTTTCCCTGCATAATTCTCTTTCATTAGAAAAAAACTGTTACAGCCTGCAAAATTATTTGATCTTTCTGATCATTCGTTCTGAACTAATCTTTTTCCTTACAAGGAAAATGGAGGGTTAAATTGAGCGGACAACCCACTTGATTTGAGGGATACTGGAAGGCATCAGCAACATTCAGCATTTTCCCTTCTCAATTGTTTACCTCATTTTTCTTCCCTGGGCTGGGAAGGAGAATCACAGAGCTGCCAACACTTAAAATGTGAAATTACAAAAAAAGTTCAAGGTTATGATACTTTTATTATAAAAGCAATTCTTTTTTTATTATTTTACTGGGTCAGTACATTTTATAATCAATGTGTGATTTTTAACATCCTTGGATCAATTATAGCATAATACATTCCATCTAATTAGTGGTTTTATCTTTAAAGATGTTTTTATATTTATGGTTTAATTTAATCTTCTTTGGTTATTATCATAAAATAATTTACTTATTATCCATATTACATAGGCTTAGAATTATTTTCTCATTACCAAAAGAACCACTCCAACTTTTATACAGTCAAGTATATTTTAATATTTTACAAATTAATGAAATTAAAATTATAATCTGACAAATTAGAATTTAAATCTCAACTCTGCTGTCTGTGTGACCTTAGACAAGTTATTAGATCTTTCTAAACTTCAGTGTCCTTATATGTGAAATATTTCAGAGTATTGCGACAATGCAATGAGATTATGTGTAGAGCTGTTAGAGCAGTGTTCTGATACACATTAAAAGGTCAGGAAATAGTCTTTAATTTTTTTCTTGTCCTTTTATTTATTTATTTTTTTTCCTGTAAAGTGTAAAATGCTGTGCTGGTTCTTGCCTGACTCTTAGAGAGTTTATGAAAATCACAGATGCCTTGTGGAATGAGGATCTTGGGGCTCTAAGAAAAGTTAATTAGCAAATTAAATGAAATGGTAAGGTAAAGATTTTTGGTATTTAGTTGGATAAGATACACTCCTGTTGCTTTAGGTGATGCCACCGTGATTTACTTTAAAGAAGTTCTTTTTGCTTTTTTCTGTGAAAAAGGGAGAACTTTCAGAAAAGTGATATGATCTCCCTTGGCCAAGGGCTGGGCATGGTACCCAAGCCATTCCAAATTGTGGTGCCTCTCCTGGGAATTTGAGTCCAGGTGTGATAATGCTAAGGGAGAAAATGGTTAAGGTTACTTAATGACCCTGAAATGACTGGAGTACAATGAGTGGCTAACAACAGAGACATTAGGCCAGATAGCCTGGATTTAAACACCTGGTTATGGTTCAAATGGTCCAAATAGGACAAGTTTCTTATGAGTTAAGTGATCATAGCTGGGACAGGTTACTTTTGGCTTAAATTATAACTGAAAGTGCCAATATGGTAATTACTATTACCACTGCATTCTTGCCTCAAGAGCACCAGACCTAGCTTAGTTCCTGTTCTCTGCGCTTGGTTCTCCAGCCTTCCCTTTAATTTATTGCTGATGAATAGTGAACAAGAGGACTCGTGAGGTTTGGGGGCAACAGGAGAAGACAATAAGGAGCATGAGTTCATGGTAATGACTTTGGAGTTTTTTACAAGTGTGACAGAACAGTGATGTTTTAGAGCTGGTTAACACCACTCATGAGATCTGATTGTTAGCATCTGTTCCCCAGCCAATGCCAAGTGAATTCAGGCTGATTATTAAACATTGATCAGAACATCACTGGATGGGAAGCTCTTGGAGGAATAAGAGGAGGACCATGGCATAATCTCATGTACCTTTTAGGAGGATTGCCGTGGCTGCTCCGTGGGGAACAGTTTCTCAGAGTGGAAACAGAGAGAACATTTGGGAGTCTGTTGCTATAGTCTTGGGAATGTTGATGCTGGCTCAAGGGTTGGGAATACTGGCAGAATATGTGAGAAATAGTGGAATGTAGGATTCATTCACAGAGTGAAAGTATATGCTGATGAATTAAATGAAGGGTGGGAGCAAAAGGGACCAAGAATGACTTCAGATACAGGTTCTGAGCAATGAGGGGAATGGAAATGCGTGGGGAATATAGGGCAAATGGCAGATTGGGGTAGGAGCCTTCATAAAAAAAATGTAATTTGGATCTCTATTTCCAGTGTAGGAAAAAATCAAGGAACAAAGGATATACTTCCTTGGGAAGCATGTCCTAGTGAGCTTGTGCTGCTACAACAAAAATATTATAGGCTGGTTTGGCCTAAATGACAGACATGTATTTCTCACAGTTTTAGGGTTTGGGAAGTCCAAGGTCAAGACTTTTTGGTGAGGGTCTGCTTCCTGGCTTGCAGATGGCTGCCTTCTTGTGTCCTCACATTGGGGGGTGTGAGGGAGAGAGAGTGCACATGCTTTGGTCTTTTCCTCTTATTGTAAGGACATTAGTCTCACCATGGGGGTCCCACCCTCATGACCTCATCTAAACCTAATCATCTCCCAAAGGCCCTACCTCCAGATACCATCTGTCACATTGGGAGTTAGGGATTCAACATTTGAATTCTGGGGGGAATACAAACATTCAGTTATAGGGAAGAATATGGAACTAGGAACTTGTCAGTTGGCAGAAGTGAAGCACTGATAAGAAATCACATTTTTCTTGGGACTGAAGAATTGAAACCCTATTAGATTAAGAGTTGGCCCTGTCTTTTTAAAAGCATAAATAGGTTTGTACCTAACATTAAAAATGTACCTGTTGCATAAAGTCCTGGAGCAAACGTACACAGAATAAAAATGTCTTTAATTATTGCCTTTCTAAGCCTATGCCAGATTCTCTCCAATGCCTAAAGAAATTCCTGATTATAAAGTTTCTACTTAACCCTGATTCTTTCAGTCCACATTATTATACTGGCAAAAGTATACAAAAATGGCTAAAAACACAGGTGCCGAAGCCAAAATGTCTAGGTGCAAATCCCAGCCCTTCCTATTTCCAGTGGTGTGACCTTTGGCGGGTGGATGGGTCAGTCTGTTAACTGCAGCTTGTGGGTCATATGGCAGAGGGGAAATGTACATGGCTCATGGCAAAGCTTTTTCTTAGAAGTGACAAATGTGCGTTTTGCTCCCATTTCATTGACCAATGGCAGTTGTACGGTTGGAGTTCAAACCTGACAACACAGAGCAGGGCTATTTGTCTCACAGAGTGGCAACCCAAGCTAAAAGATCACATCCGATTCTTTCTCCTTCAGGAGAGACAACAAATATTTTTATTGTTATTTTTTTTTTTGCAAGTTTTGGCTGGGGCTGAGTTTGAACCCATCACCTCCAGCATATGGGGCTGGTGCCCTACCCATTTGAGCCACAGGCACCGCCCGAGACAACACATATTTTGAACAGCAGTACATGTACAGATTACTGGAGGTGATATAGTTACAGGGTAAAATACATGGGCCTCATTTTTTGCCTGTAATGACATATGGTCTTAAATCTTTGGTTCCATGTTTATTACTGACAGCATCAAGATGCTCTTAAAAAACGAAAAATTCCTATTAGCATCTAGAAAGAACAAACCAGAGATATATACTCCTGTCAGTTCATTAGAAGAGTGGCTTTTCCATCTTAGGATTTTAGATTGTGTTATAATAGCAGATGTCTTTGGGGAGCCTGGGTTTCTGTGGATTTAATATCTGGATCTTAGAATTGCTAGCTAGTGCTTGGATTTCTTCCCTTGCACGCAGGCACAGTGCGGCAACTCTGCTACTCATCACGCCCCCTGGGTCTCATCATTTTTCTATGAAACAAGGGAGAGCAGTTGTCATCCACTTGACTCTCAGTCATGTTGTGAGGATTAATGAGTTAAAGTTTATAAAATGTCTCCAGTTCTTGAAAGTTGATAAATAAAAGGCATCATCGTTGGTGTTTTCTCATCTTTATTTAGACTTGAAAGGCCTTTCTGGTCACCTTTGATATTTTGACAGAAGCAGGCTACAGTGGTGAATTTAATTTGTTTTACCTCCCTTCTGTTTGACATTTCTTTATTCTCACTGTAACAGTGACTTTAAAGAAGGGATGTCACCTTAACCTTTCATGTCTTCATCTGTTAAGATTTTTGGCTTGTCTTACTATTATTTTGTATATTTTATAAGAACGTGCTCTCAGACCTATGCTATTACCTAACCAACACAGAGACAGAAAGGGCAAATGGTAGTCACATGTTTATTCTACATAGGACCTGGTAAGTTCATAGGGTGGTTCAATGATTAACCAGCATTATTCACAAACATAGGCTTCCAGTGAACCTTCAATTGAAATGTCTCATTACTAATTTAAAATGAAGTTCAAAACAAATGTTTATTATTAATATATTTAGTGCATTAACATATAGGCACTTTGCATCCTTGGCTTTACTAGGTAGCACATAGACAGAAGGGAGATGAGAGAGGAGAATTCTCTGTAGAAGTTGTCATTTCAGCAATGTCATTTAAGTTAGCACTATTATGTCCACCTTGATCTTCAGGGTACAGAAACAGGACTTCTCCAGCCACACAAATTTGGTTTCTCTCAAAAAATGCACAAATAGCTAGCTTCCATTTTCACATTGTCACTCACTGCCACTGTCAGAGCAGAACTTTTGGCAGATTTGTGTTTCTCCTTTAAATCTTGGTTCTGCGAAGGTGATGCCCATTCCATCCACTTGAATCCAATCATGAATTTGTCTTCCTTTAGCACTAATGAAGCAGGTTGGTATGGTAGAGAGTAATGTTCAAAAGCTAGTTCATGTAAATCCCTAACTACACTAAGCCACAAGAAATTGTCTTCTTGACATAATTTGAATCAGAAAGTTGGGAGTTTGTTTTCTGCTCATTTCTCCATCCAAACAATGGTGTGGTCTTAACACCCTGGCCGGTACTATCTGTCTAGCAGCCAGCTAGTCTTTGACTCACAGCAGATTGTGCAGTGTGCAGTGGCTGAGTGCAGCCATTGGAAAAGCTCTGGAGTCCTTTTATCAGTTGTCTTTATGTGCTGGGTACTGGTCATGAATTAGGCCTGCCTGGGATGGAGTAATTTAATGTGAGTTGATTTCTACCTCACAAGCATTGTGTGAGAGTTAGCAATTAGATGCATAGTTAAACTATTTCCTTAGGCTCTCTAACTTATGTTCCTTGGCTGCAAGCCTTATTTAAAAGCTGAACAATATTAATGATAATGAGCATTGTTGATAATTACTCAGTTTTGATTAAATACACGTTTAAAAATGTTCCATGTATTATTCTATCTATGCTTCCAAAGTCCTCTGTGACTGATCTTGGGCAAGTTACCTACCTTCTTTGAGTCTTGGTTTCTTTACTTGTGCAGGTTAAATGATCTTGATTACCTTTCAGGATCGCTGTAAGGACTAAGTGAAACCATGCAGTCTTTGCGCAAGTGTTTATTGAGCGTCAGGCTCTGAGCCAGCTTCTAAGAGTATAGCCATGAAACAAATCGTCCCTATCATCATGGAGATTACAGTCAGAAGGGAAATAGCTATTACATAATGAAGAGTACTTCTTTATTTTAGAGACAGAGTCTCACAAAATTACTATTTAATTGCAGTTGTGATTAGTGCTACAACTAAAAACACAGAGTAATGGCAATCAAGATTCTTTGCTTGGGCGGTGCCTGTGGCTCATTGAGTAGGGCGCCGGCCCCATATACTGAAGGTGGCGGGTTCAAACCCAACCTCAGCAGAATTGCAAAACAGAAAAATAGCTGGGTGTTGTGGCGGGCGCCTGTAGTCCCAGCTACTGGGGAGGCTGAGGCAAGAGAATCACCTAAGCCCAGGAGTTGGAGGTTGCTGTGAGCTATGTGATGCCACGGCACTCTACCAAGGGTGATAAAGTGAGACTCTGTCTCTACAAAAAAAAAAAAAAGATTCTTTGCTTGATCAAACTCTCGAACCTTCTCCTAGGTGTCTACTGAGTATATGCATGTACCTTCTTATAAAATGTAGTGTTAGCAAGAACTTTGCTATCAGTTTAGCCAGACTCTCCATCCTGCATATCCGATTACCCTTGATGCCTAAATGGGCTCCTCATCTTCCACAACTCCCAGCGGGTGCCTGATGTCCCTGGCCTGTCTTCAGCAAGACTCTGGTTAGGCTGATTTATCCAGGCCAGGAATGGTGGCTCATGCCTGTAATCCTAGCACTCTGGGAGGCCAAGGCAGGTGGATTGCCTAAGCTCAGGAGTTTGTGACCAGCCCAATCTAGAGCAAGAGCAAGACCACCATCTTTACCCAAAATAGAAAAACCAATGGCTGTTGTGGTGGGCGCCTGTGGCCACAGCTACTTGGGAGGCTGAAGCAAAAGGATCGCTTGAGCCACAGAGTTTGAGGTTGCTGTGATCTATGACACCAGAGCCCTCTACTGGGGCAAGAAAGTGAGATTCTGTCTCCAAAAACCCCAAAAATGTTGGTTTAGCCAGACTCTCCCCTATGACTCCTAGTGATTTTTCACTAGTGGATTCCCCATCCTGCTCCTTCAGTGTAAATTCCTGTTTGCCTACTGCATTGGAATTAAGCTCAGTTCTATGCTAAGGTTTCTCTTTCCTATTACAATAGCCCTACACAAAATTGGTTTTTACCCCTTAACTAAAGGCTCTGGATTTTCTTTGGTACCATAAGGGAGTCTTGTAGGGACACTGACCTAAGAATGTGGAGTTGGGGAAGGAAGGCTGTCTTGGAGACGGATCCCTTGAACTGAGATTTGAGGATAAGTGAAGGGACAGAGGGGGACCCTTGGGGAGAAGCATTTCAGGCAAAGGCAATAAGCTGAGGAGTTTGATGCCTTAAAGCTGTGCTACGATGTCAGTGAACAAGAGCCAGAGGATGCAGAAGAACTTGGGTGACCTTCAGGAGTCTGATTGTGTGGGGCTTTAGGGGATGGGATGAAGGACTTTCATCTACTCTAAAGGCTGTAGAAACCACCAAAACATTTCTAGTAGATATGAATTACAGGACTTGTTTTTAATCTGACTCTGATTGCAGTGTGGAGAAAAGTTTAGATGGAGTTCAGAATGGATGTAGGAAAACAAGTCAGGAGACTAATGTAGTTGTCCAGGTAAGACATGCTGGTGCTATGGGGCTAGGCCATGGATGGAGAAAAGGGCTGTGCTAGATCCAGCAGGTTAGGGAGATAGAGGGATTGTGGATGCAGCCCAGGTTTTCTGGGATGTGCTCCTGACTGAATGTGGTCTTTATTGAGAAACGGGCCCCTGAATGAGTAGACAGAGAATACTTTGAGGAGGACGGAAACCCCAAGTTCACTTTCAGATGTGTTAAGTTTGAGGCATCTGTGAGACATACAAGTCAAAACAACAGATACACAGTGAATATATAAAGATCTAGAGGTGAAGAACGAGGTCTGGATGGAAAATATATTTTGATATAGAAGGAGCTTAGTGATTTAAAGTCACAGAGTGAATGAGGTGGTTTAAGGAAAGGGTGTAGAGTAAGAAAAGAGGACCTAGGGCCACACTGTAAGGAAAAGCAATATTTAAAGGTTAAATATAGTAGGGAGGGATAGGTCAAGAAGGTAAGAAAGAATCGTGAAAAAAAAGAGAGAGAAGGAAACTAAGACTGTGCTGTTCCAGGACCAAAAAAAGGGAGTTGTGAAGAAAACATGAAGGAATGGGCCCTAGGGATATTTTTGAAATGATAGAAATGTTCTATAATTGGACTGTGGTGATGATTAAATGGCTTTGTACATTTACTAAAAAGAACTGAATTTTACATTTAAAAAAGGATGAGTTTTATGTCAAAGAAATTACATCTCAATAAGCTATAAAAAAAATGGAAGAAGACATGATGACTGTGTTGACAGGAGAAGCAGGACTGAAATCGATGAGGACTAAAAAGTATCCTTCTATTCCTCCCATCAAAAAGGAGCCTTCGTTAGAAAGGTAGATGGATGTTTGGAAGGAGCTAAAGACTGAATGAATGGTTAGGAGTAATGATGGTGACTTTGGACTACTTTTCTTAGACACTTGAGTGCTTAGAAACTATAAATTACATGATATTATATTGAGATTTTATTTTTGAAAGCATAACAAGCTTTTTCCCTACAGCAGTGATTTCCAAAGTGGGATCCACGGAGAGATATTAGAACCTGTAGTTATTAATTTTGTCTAGCCGTAAGAAGACAGCTTTGCCCATTTTTGATACATGGATTGAGAGTGGGGCTCTGTCCATTGGTCCATGAAGATTTTTCATGAACAGTTTGTATGGTGCTGCGTGGAAAGCATGTGGGTTTCACAAAGCAGAGGGCAGAGAGTGGTACTGACCTCTTGAGTTTGTTCACTTCCAGTGAAATGCAGTATATTCTAGTTTATGCCTGGGTCAGAAATTCCATAGGTTATATTGTCAGACTTTAATGAAACAAAAGAAAATGGACAGATTTCCTTAACAACGCTCCTGTAATCAAATTGCATTATCGAAGAGAATTTTAGTGATTTAACTCTAAAGAACAGGAAAACACCTCCTCCCCTTCTGTTACATGTTCTGTGTCAGTCAACATTACAATGTTAAAACAATGACCAACCGGAAGGTAGCCAGAACACTTGGAACCATGACAGCAATTTGAAATATGAATCTCATCCGACGTGTCACCAATAGTGTTACCAAACTTTGTCCCATTTGCTTTTAATTGGGTATATTTTGCCTTTGTGAGCTGTATTTTCTAGTCATAAACAAACATATACACCTGTTAAAACCACATGTTGAAATAAATGGAACTCAGTAGCAAATATTCACATTGCTATGTCCCCGTGTAATAAACAAAGAAGACATTCCATATATAATGCATCACACACATTAAAATTAATACTTTTTGGTTTTGGAAGAGTGAAATAATTTAAAAATACCTAAAATATGTTTATGCTACCCCTACAATACTACTGTTTGCCACTTTGGTCAGTTCAGGGCAAAACTATAAAGGGAAGGTCTGTTTTTAGGATCTGCTTCCTGCCCTGGCTCAAGTCCCATGAGTCCCCTTTCCCTCTAGACTGACTTCCGTTCTCCACGCTCCTCCCAATACACCCCGCATGAGTTCACATCTGCTGGCAGCCCTGCTTATTCCACTGAGTGACTGTGGTAGCTGTAGATGACAACAGCAATTCACGGGTACCCGAAACATGTCCTTTCCTGCCCTGCCCAGGAGAGTGTAAATTGACAGTACCTAGGAAAAAATCTGTAAAACTTTGCACAGCAGCTGATCTCTACATTCACTTTGAGGAATTCACTGGAAGGTGTTTCTGTAGCAGGTTAGAAGATTTAGCTTTAAGGATATCACCTTGTTGATAGTACAGAAAAATTGGAAACTATTTAAATATCTAATAGGTAAGATTAAACTATGGTGCTTCCAGGCAATGCGTATCATCGCAGCCATCAGGAATGATGTGGTCTTAATAAAACAGTTCCTGATCCAGCTGTTTGTGATGTATGGTATAATAGTGAAAAAAAGTGGGGTGTAAAAATATGTATTTGATTCCATAATTTAAAAAAATGAGTATGAATAGAATAAAGGCTTGAAGAATATGCATGAGAACATTAAGATCATGACTTTTTGTTTAGGGTGTTGAGGGTGATTTCTAATTTCTTTTCTGTGCTTATCTAGATTCCTTATACTTTCTAGAAAAAAAGTAATATGTTACTTTTGTAAAAACAAACAAACAAACAAAAAAACACCAGGGATCCTGACCCCCTGTAGTCAAGAATGATCTTATTTTAAAAAAATGGTCTTATTCCCCTTTCCCTCCTTCCCCTAAAGACAGAGAAGTCAGAGTGACTAGGAGAATCAGAGCTTCCATTGAGATCATTCTTGATGCAGGGGGTCAGGATCTGTGGTGTTCACACTCAGATATAACCTAGAACCTCTCACAGAGCCGAAGGAAGGTCAGCAAGTATAGAATCATCAGCAATGGAAGTCTGTCAGTGCCTAGCACCCTTGAGGCCCTTGGAATATAGCAGTGAACAAGTTGCTGGCTTTAAGCATTTTACATTCTAGTGAGCAAAGTCATTCCATTATACACAAGTAAATGTATAGTGTGTCAGTTGTGCTAACGTTTATAGAAAAAATATAGCAGGATAAGAAGATAGTCATTGGTGCGGTGGGTGTGTAAACTTGTGGACAATATTTGGAATAGAGAAGGCAACTCCTTAGAAAGTCTTTGAGGCAGAAGAGGGCAGTGTACTAGGTTAGGGCTGGAGAATGCCAGGAGGTTCCATCTGACTGGCATCCATGGCTCAGATCTTGGGGAGTCTTGGATGTCTGGGAAGTGCTTTAGATTTTATTCTGACATGAGACACCCTGAAGGACTTGGAGCAGGAAAACAACACGAGTTGGTTGAAGTTCTAAAAGGATCTCCTTGACGGCTGTCAGGATAATGGACTGTGCACTTGCAAGGGAGGAAGCAGAGAGTCCAGTTAGAATAATAGTGTCCTTGTTTGCAGGAGCCAGCGATTCCACTTCCAGGTATATACCTCAAAGATTTGAAAGCAGGGTCTCAGTTCTTTGATGCTCGTACAATGTTCCTGGCAGTATTTGAGTACAATACCTCAAAGGTGGAAAAAAACCAGTGTCTGTCAATTGATGAATTGATAAGCAACATGTGATATAGACATGCAATATTCTTCAGCCTTGAAATGGAACAGCTACAACATGGATGAATCTTTAAAACTTTATCCTTATAAGAAATAAGCCAGACACAAAGGGACAATTAATGTCTGATTCTGTTGATATGAGGTACATAGAAAAGTCAAATTTATAAGGACAGAAAGTAGAGTTCAGGTTACCAGAAGTTGCGCGGGATGTGGGAAGACAGGTAGGGAAGAGAAATTATTGCTTAATGGGTACAGAGTTTCTGTTTGGGATGTGTTGGAAATTGATAGTGATAATGGTGGCACAATGTTGTAAATATATGTAAGGCTGCTGAATTGTATATCTGTAAACGGGTAAAACGATTAAGTTTTAGGTACATTTTGCCATAATTAATGATTAATTCATTAGTAAAAAACCGCAACAGTGGCTTGAACTAAGAGGCAGAAGTGTTGAATTCTGGATATAGTTTGAAGGTTGAGCTGGTGGGATTTGCTGATGGTTTAGATTTTTATGTGTGAGAGCAAGAAAGGAATCAATGCCAGTACCGAGTCTGTGGGTCTGAATAGCTAGAAGCATAGAGTTGCTATTTTCTGAGATAGGGGAGGCCGAGGCAGGAGAAAGTAACAGAATGAAGGAGAAGGTTTACTTCCTTTTTTTTTAATGTTTTAATTTTATTTTTTTCTTTTAAATACATGTATTTTATTATTCTTCATTACATTATTGGGGGGGGGGGGGGGGGGGGGGGGGGGGGGGGGGGGGGGGGGGGGGGGGGGGGGGGGGGGGGGGGGGGGGGGGGGGGGGGGGGGGGGGGGGGGGGGGGGGGGGGGGGGGGGGGGGGGGGGGGGGGGGGGG
>CAUYON010114993.1:0-37925 GCA_963573935.1 Arctocebus calabarensis | reverse complement strand
TTTTTGGTTGCAGCCGTCATTGTTGTTTGGCGGGCCCGGGCTGGATTCGAACCCTCCAGCTCAGGTGTACGTGGCTGGCGCCTTAGCCCATTGAGCCACATGGGTGCCGAGCCAGGGCTCTTAATTTTTAAATCTATGAGAAGAAAATACATGGCTAACACAGGTTATGAGAGTTTATAATTGCAGGGTTCCAGTTGGAGGAAACCTGGAAAGGAATTTTTCTCAGTTTTGTATTGATACAAATGGTGAAATGAACCATTCTACATATTTTATTTGCAAAATATGGGGTATGAGTGATGGAAGCCACTGACTTCAAAAGTGAGGTAGACCCTGGGGTGGATATTAGAAATAAAGAAAAAGGAAAAGGATGCCTAAGCAGGAAGAGAATACACCATGAATGACCTTTGGGGAGCTAGCCCTCTGTGGAGGTATTTTGTACATAGTTAAGCTACGACATTTTCCAAGAAATTGTGCAAATGATGCCATGAGCTGGAAAGTAAATCAGTCAGAAGATGGGGGTTATCATTGAGACAGGAAAAATATCAGAAGTGAAGTTCTGATCAGCATGCTTCTAGCATTGCACTGAGCGAAGCCCTGAACTGCCAGTGTGAGTGTCCAGTAAGCCTTGCAGGTGACTCTATGTTGGAGCTTCATGCAAATAGTTTTTCAGGGCTCTGCACCCGTAGCTAAGTGGTTAGGGCACTGGCCACATGCACCAGGGTTGGTGGGTTGGAACCTGCCCTGGGCCTGTTAAACAAACAAAAAAATAGCTGGGTGTTGTGGGCACCTGTAGTTCTAGCTACTAGGGAGCCTGAGGCAAGAGAATCGCTTGAGCCTAAGAGTTTGACGTTGCTGTGAGCTGTGATGCCACGGCACTCTAGTGAGAGCGACACAGTAAGACTCTGTCTCAAAAAACCAAAACAAAAAACAAATAGCTTTTCAGGAAAACCATAGTTCTTGGTTCATGTTTTATAGGTCATTGTGTGATTTCTTTAAAATTCAATTTCTGTTTTAGGTTGCTTTACCAGAAAGAGGATATGAACAATCTGATTTAGAGTTTTCCATGCCATTGTGCTTCACATAACTAGTGTGAGTTTGGGTATCATGATAAAGGTTTCTGTATGGACAGACCTGAGAAACTAGATGGAGACAGAGGACCCTGGGGAGGCCTGAGTAACCAGATTACCATCAAATGTATGATGGGACTCAATACAAATAAACATTTATTATTTTATAATTTTTCTAGCGGGTACTGACATTCATAGGAGCACAGTTGTCAGCAAGATGGAATCAGAATGAACAAAAGACAGTCTTTCATGCAAAAAGAGGCATCCAGAACCTCTACTTTGTTTCAAGCAGTTCATGGTCATATAATTGAAAAGTGATAAGGTATCACCGGGAATGTCAGTTTAGGCCTGGAAGAGCTTGGGTGATAAAAATTAGCACAGTTTGTTCTCAGAATATAAAAGGAAAGTTACAAAGCAGATAGATAGTTTTCACCATGAACTCTCAAAAGGGATGTGGGATAAGCCCGAAGAAAGAAAAAGGCCTAAAGGAGCCTTGTAGTAGGTAAGAGGCCTTTTTTTATTTTTATTTTTAAAGGGAAAAAGGAAACTATCTCAGAAATCTAGAAGCACAACTCATGTAATGTCAAGAACATTCCCTGTGCTCACTATGATTTCCATTTCATGATCCATACACATGCCAAATGAAGTTTTGTTTCCGAGATTTTTGTTCACATGTATGCATTTGACTGCGGGGTTATGTGATATGATGGGAGGACAAGGCTTGAGCGAGGAGATTTTGTCATATTCTTTAAGCAGTTATTGAGTCCCACATTCTGGCTTCTCTCATTTATCCACACCTTAGGCAAGCCAGGCAGCTGGCAATAGTCTCCAATGGTAGAATCCTACTGCTCACCTGTTGGCAGCTACTTTAAATGTAGGCGTACTCTCCCGGGGTGGGGGGAGTTAATTCCTCCTCCTACAGCTACCTTTGATCTTTTTTCAGCAAAGTAAACATTATAATGTTGTCAACTATCTTCCCAGTCTCTCCATAGGGGAAAACATCTGCAGGGTTAATTTTTGCTTTTCTAGCCCTACTGATTGCTGTCACATAGAGGCATTTGGTGTGCAGTTAGACAAAGACAGCTCAGGACAAGATGTACTTCAATTCAGGAGACCTCACATTACAAGATCTGGCTCAGCCCCATAACCTTTTCAACTCAGATTTTTTTTTTTTTTGTCACTTTGTCGCCCTGGATAGAGTGCTGTGGCATCATAGCTCACAGCAACCTCAAACTCCTGGGCTCAAGACAGCTTCCCGAGTAGCTGGGACTGCAGACTCCGCCACAACATCGGGCTATTTTTAGAGATGGGGAGGTCTGACGATTGCTCAGGCTGGTCTCGAATCTGTGAGCTCGGGCAATCCACCTGCCCAGGCCTCCCAGAGTGCTAGTGATACAGGATGGGTGGCTCTCCAGCCAGCTCGATGGAGCTAAGGGATGGACCTGCCGCCTCCGCCCTGGCGGTGTTGGTGTGGCCACAGCCGGCAGAGGAGCCAGCAGGTTGGAGGGTAGGCAAGGGGGGCCGCAGGAGGCTCCAGTAGCTGGAGGGGCCAGACAACTTCTGGGGAGACACAAGCACCTTAATGCCTCCTTCCCCTTGCATTTTAGGCTGAACAGGGAACCCCCCATTTCGTAAACCTAGGTCCATTGCATTTAAGTTTCCTTGGCTTGGAAATAGAAGGGACTGTATCCATGCATTAATGCATTCTTTCACCTTGCCCCAGCAGAAAGAACTGTATCCATTCATTCCTTACCAAGTCCTGGCAGAATGTAACTATTTGTTACCAAGCCTTGACCTAATGTAACTACAAAGGACCCATGCAACTAAATATACTCCTAGATAAAGAGCCTGGAGACAGAGAGAGAGAGAGAGACAGAAACAGAGAGTGTGCTTTCTTCTCACTTGGGTTTTTTTTTCTTTGTACTCTTTTCTGTAAGATAAATCCTGTCTTACCACCGATCTGTGGTCCGTGGATTCATTCTTTGAATCACGGAGACTAAGGACCTACTGAAGATGAAATTCCGGTATCGTATTTTGGGGCCCCGTTCAGGATAGGAGATCTGTGGTAAGCAATGGGACCACTTACCTCTATCTTGCTTTTCTCTATAGTTATAATAATGGAGACTAATAATTTTGATGCCCATCAGCCGGTAAAGGTGCATAGTGCGGCTGCTGACCTCCAGGTCGTAGGCAAAAGACTGCTGGGGAATGAACTTCCTAATTCCCCTTGTTTCCAGAAAGGAGCTGAAGGGGCTGTGAGAAGGCTTTTGAAGCTGTTCTGTATTCACTCCTTTTCTCTGGTCGAGAGCTGAGCAAAGAAATAGCACCCAGAGGCCCTGGGGTCCCCAGCCATGGTTCTGACCCCAGGACACGGGAGGGCCTTCTGAAAAACGTGCTTTCCCAGCTTTTACTATCTACTCTTCTCTTCCATGGTCCCAAACTTTTCCTATCAATTGCTCTTCTGCTCTTCTGTCTCTCCTTGTAGTTTACATGCTTTGTTTTTATGTTGGTAAAGGATTGCTTTATGTATTCAGTTAAATTTTGTACTGGCTTATTCTGGTATTTTTCAGATGTTTTAAGTGTGCGCCACATGTTGTAGGTGTATTGTAAGGTCCTTTTTATTGCCTTTCACTGAAAAGTTAAATTTAATTGGCTTTTTTTTTTTTTTTGGTTTTTTGGCCAGGCCTGGGTTTGAACCTGTCACCTCCAGCATATGCTGCCGGTGCCCTACACCTTTGAGGCACAGGTGCCGCCCTTCAATTGGCTTTTTGCATGTCTTAGAGTGAAAAAAGCTGAACCATGTTAACTAGAAGTCAGCTCCAAACAAAGGGTAAAATGACCCTATACAGTCTCTCTGGGCCTGTGAAGGGAAGCCCAGGGCATCTCCTCAAGGCAAGAACGGCTCTACACCCTTGGCTGCAGGCTACAGTTCAGTCTCTTAAAAATGAAGAAAGGCAAGGAAAACGACCCTGGGTATTTGATTTATTGGTGTAAATGGGAAAGTTTAAAATAATTCCAGGGTTCTGGCTAAGTCTTTGGCTAATTGTAATTAATTGTAATACAAAAGTTTCAAAGTATTTCTCAATCCTGATTTGTTACTTAGTTTTACTATTGTTGCCTTGCTAACTCTGGGGAAAGAAAGGGAGGTTGGGAAACAGCACTTAAGACCTGCTCATGATAGAAGAAAGCCTATTTTCCTGGGCAGCGCCTGTGGCTCAAAGGAGTAGGGCACCGGCCACATATGCCAGAGTTGGCGGGTTCAAACCCAGCCCCGGTCAAAGGAAAAAAACAAAAAGAGAGAAAGCCTATTTTCCTTTGTTGTTGGGCATGTAGAAAAAGCTTGTAAAAAT
Organism: Arctocebus calabarensis; assembly: GCA_963573935.1. Classification (NCBI taxonomy): domain Eukaryota; kingdom Metazoa; phylum Chordata; class Mammalia; order Primates; family Lorisidae; genus Arctocebus; species Arctocebus calabarensis. Next base: position 33,508 of record CAUYON010114993.1, on the reverse strand, counting down.
TGTAAAGGGTTAAATATGCACGTACCAGGCGGCACCTGTGGCTCAGTGGGTAGGGCACTGGCCCCATATACCACGGGTGGCAGGTTCAAACCTGGCCCAACCAAACTGCAACAAAAAAACTAGCCAGGCATTGTGGCGGGTGCCTGTAGTCCCAGCTACTCGGGAGGCTGAGGCAAGAGAATCGCCTAAGCCCAGGAGTTGGAGGTTGCTGTGAGCTGTGTGACGCCGCGGCACTCTACCAAGGGCGATAAAGTGAGACTCTTTCTCTACAAAAAAAAAAAAAAAAATGCAAGCACCCCAGAGCTGTTTTCTCCAGGGTAGGGCTCATCCCCACTTTGATTTACTCTGGTGCAGAACCAGAAAGGGGCAGAACTTGCATCAGGTAGGACCAGGCATGTTCCCAGATACCTGATTTCTCGGGCTGTAATAAGCACAAGAGAGCCAGCAGGTACAAAGTGCTGCACTGGTAAGAGTGGCTAAATCCAGACAAGTGCAGTGGCTGAGGACGCCACTCTCCTCAGGGAGTCTTCCCAAAGCATTGGAAGGATGCTTCCTTTTGTTTGGCTGGAAGGCTTCTTGGGTTGGTCAGAGGACGCTTTGACAACCCAGGAATACAGGGTGAGATTGATTAAAGCACTGGATGTTTGTTCTTTCCCACAGGTGGGTAACATTCTCTAAGAGAACACCCAGGTAACGTTCTCTTGCCAAGAGAATGGTCATCAGGTGGGACCAGGCTCCCAGATACCTGATTATTCAGCCTGTGCCTCCAGAACACCTGCTGGGCAGTCCTGTCTCTACTAAAAATAGTGAATACTAGCCAGGCCTAGTGGCCCATGCCTGTAGTCCCAGCTACACGAGGCAAGAGGATGGATTGCTCAAGCTGAAGAGTTTGAGGTTGCTGTGAGCTATGATGACAGAGTGGGACTCTGTCTTTAAAAACAAATAAAACAAAACAAAAACAAACAAAAAACGAGTGGGAATTCCTTCCATGCTTTCAATTTCAAAGAAGTGTGGCCCTAATATTTCTGGCTCCGTTAAGTACTCCCTTATGGTTTTAGAAGCTGCTTGCATATCTAAATCCACCCCCTTCTGAGAGCTCCTTTACCCTTTCACATCGTATTACCTTTGAGGGGTAATGAGGACGAGTCATTGTATTATGCATTGTGGAAATCATGGTCTATCTCTCATCCTAAAATTCTTACATATTTCAAAGGCTCTCTTCCTTCTAATATCCTAGCACTGGGTGAACGAGACCCAGTTCTCCCTCTTTATAGCTATTTTCATTTGTGAGATTTCTGTTCTTTATCTGCATTCTTCCAGACTGAAGAATTACTGCTTTTAAAAATGTGTTCCTAGTATGGCGCCTGTGGCTCAAAGGAGTAGGGTGCCGGCCCCATATGCCGGAGGTGATGGGTTCAAACCCAACCTTGGCCAAAAACTGCAAAAAAAAAAAAAAATGTGTTCCTAATATGGAGATGAACAACTTCTTTCTAGGTAATTTGAAGGGAATAAACAAACTTAAGGGAGCGTAATCATTGAACTGAATTCCTAGGGAAGTCAGAGACCTCTAGCATTTAGAGGGTTTTGAGAGCTGAATGATGTTCCCCTGCCTGAGATTGTTTAAGAATCTCACCTAGGGAAGAAGTTCTCAGCCTCTTTGTGGCTGATATTTGGGTCAACTAATAATTGGTCTCTGTCTACTAGATGCTGATATTGGTCCCTCCCACCCCCATCTTGGCAAGAATTGACAACCAAAAATCTCTCATAAAGTATAAGGCAATGGCTGACTGGAGCAGGGAGGCTGACCTAGCCAGACTTAGTTATGCCAGCCTTCGCCTGGTCTTCTATCCCAACCCACCTAAGGATGGTAACACACCTCCCATCCGTACAGTGCCTCACTGGGACAATGATTTGCAATGTCTGGGAGGTGAGAAAGGAATCCCCTCCCTTCCTCAGGGGATCTTGCAATTTTATTTTGGGAGCAGGTGTAGAGGTTGTGTTCTGATGCCCCTAGCCATGTTTGACTATTAGAATTAAAATTATTATTATTATTTTGCATTTTTTTTTTGGCCGGGGCTGGGTTTGAACCCGCCACCTCCAGCATATGGGGCTGGTGCCCTACTCCTTTGAGGCACACGTAGCACCCCGTTTCTTTCTTTGTAGTTTTATTTTTTTGTATTTTTTAAACTTAATTCAAATTAATATGAGACTACAATTTTTAGGTTACACTGTTCTCACTTCCAGGGTCAAGTTCCATTTGTAGAAGAGCCCCTCACCCAGGGGGTGTGTTATCCACCTTCACGATGTGCACATTAGGTGAGATCCCGCCTCATGCCCTCCCGCCTTCTGCCATACATCCTGCCCCCTAGAATTACAATTAAATGGTATTTTAAAAATTAAGTTCCTCAGCCACACCGTTTCCATTTCAACTATTCAATAGCCATATGGTGACTGCCTTACTGGCTAGCGTAGGTAGAAAACATTTCCATCATAGGGCAGAATGTTCTATTGGATAGTGCTGTTCTAGATGCTCGTTCATCATGGGAAAAATGAGGCCTGCTGAAGCAAACTAGACCCATCTTACCAATGGGCAGTAGCTAACATTTTCCAAATCTTCAAAAACATGCCAAGAACTCCTCGAAGCACTTGACATGTATTATCTCTTCTATGAGGTTTTTATTTCATGGATAAGGAAAGTGAGGCCCAAGAAGGTAAAGTAACTCATCTGAGTTGCGCAGCTACCAAATGGGGGGCCGAGACCTTAATCGAAGTAGGTTGGATCTAAAGCTTGAGTTGTTAACAAGCACAATATATGGGGTCAAGATGGTTAGGTGGGGTGATGGGTGCCTAGCATCCGAAGCAGCCCAGTTATGCTGGTAGTGGATAAAAGAGAGGTTTCTCAGTATGTGGGGAGAACACTGTTTCAAAAGAATGTGGATGTAGACAAAGTCTAGGAGAAAGGTGATTATTGTGAAGTCTGGCAGCATGTATGTGGATACTGGGCAGGATATCAGACAGGGACGCAGAAGAGTGTGTTCCAACGCAATCCAGGTTAATACAAAAGTTGTAAAGTCTCCATCTTTTTTAATGGCTTAATAGTGTTCCATGGGTTACATTCTTCTTAGTAAAGCATCACAAGAATGGAGAAGCAAGAATCAAATGTACTAAATTAAAAAAAAAAAATATATATATATAAAAAGAATCCAATGTACTCAATTTTAATATGAAGGCGGTAGATGATCTAGTACAAGGTAGGGGGTAGAGGAATGAGGGATGGGGAGGGGAACGAGGGAGGGAGATAGGGGGTCATGGTGTATGGCACACCTGTTGGGGGCAGTGCACAATTACAAGAGGGACACTACCTGATAAATGCAATCAGTGTAACCTAATTCTTTGTACCCTTAATGAATCCCAACCAATTAAAAATAATAATAAAAAGACAGGGGCTCAGTTACTGGAAGCAGTCCGGGGTTTCTCAACCTTGGCACGCTTGACAGTTTGGCCCAGATGATTCTTTCCTGTAGGGAGCCATGTTGTTCATTGTAGGGTGCTTAGCATAATTCCTGGCTTCTATCCTCTTGATACCAGCAGCATCCCCCCAACAGGTGTGACAGCTAAAACTATCTACACATTGCCAAATATCCCCTGCGGAGGGCGGAGTCATCTGCAGTTTAGAAGCACTAGATTAGAGTAGAAAACACAGGCATGGTCACGTGGCCACTGGGTAAGCGCTGAGGCCTGGCTACCAAAATACAAGATGGACAGAGCACCAGCAGCTTGCCTGACTTGATGCTGAACTGCTAAGCTACTGGCCTCCAGTTCTAAGAGTCCCCAAAACTAGGAACAGGATTAGTCTCAGAACATAGACTACAAGAGTCATCTCATGGGAATGAATGGAAGAGTCATCTCATGGGAATGAATGGAAGAGTCATCCCATGGGAATGAAGTATCTTTATCTGGGGGTGTGGGGGACTGGGGGGACTGTGGCAGGGAACTGGGTAGGTCATTATGGAGTTTGTCTTTCAGTGGTTTACCCTGAGCCACACTGAAAAGGAGGCAGTGGTCATGTATCTCATGACACCACCACAGTCAGGGCCCTTGATTATCATTGGAATAAAAACTCCATGAGTTATGGATGTTCTAGGGAGACATAGGCACAGCTGTAAGAACTCCCAGTAACATGAGAAGTACTTTTATTGGTTGGTATTGTTAGAGGCACCCTGGGACAATTTTGTAGTCAGGGTCTTTCTGCTCGAAATCCCCATCTGCGATTTCTGAGTGGATACTCTCAGCAACACCATGCCACCAGGAGCCCCTCAGACTGCAAGCAGGAATTGATGAGGGTTTGGAAACCTTTGCGAAGGAGTCTTAGCCTGAACAAGGCCAAAAAACTTAAGTTCATCCAGCACAGACAACTCAGTGGGACACATTTCAAGAATAGTTCTTCCTTCTTTGGTGGAAAAACAGCATTCAAAAGTCTGTTTATTCACACTTAGGACTAAATGTGGAACCCCCATCTCCTATGCCTAGGTCAATTTCTTGTGAATTTCCTAGGCCTCAATTCCATGAATGGACTGTATCCATTGATACATTCATTCACCTTGCCCCTGGCGGAATGGACTGTATTCATTCGTTTCCTGGCCAAGGAACCCATACACCTATGTATACCCCGAGACTAAAGGCCTAAAGGAGGAGATGGGGAAATACTGGGAGAGAAATGTAGAGAGCTTCTCTCTCCCCACTTGAGTTCTTTCCCTTTAACAGGAGCCTTAGTGTTTTCTGTGAATAAATTCTGTCTTACTACTAAAAAAAAAAAAAAAAAAAGGAAGAAAAAGTATCCAATGTACTCAGCTATAAATATGAAGGTAATTTATAGCTTTCATATGAAGGCTAAAACCCAATTATAGCACAAGAATATAGGGAAAAGGTAAAAGGAGGGGAGGGGAGGGGGGAGGTGGGTGGAGGGAGGGCAATTAGTGGGATCACACCTACGGTGCATCTTAGCATTTAATAAGCAGGTGAAACTTATTAAATGTAGAATATCAATGTCTTCATATAGTGATTAAGAAAATACCATGAAGGCTATCTCTAACAGTACAATCAAAATATTTCTGATTGTATATGAAGCACATTGTGCCCCATGATTGCACCAATGTACGCAGTTATGATTTAATAAAATTATTTAAAAATAAATAAATAAATAAAACCCCACAAGCTTGACATAAATTGTTACATGCAAAATAATGTGCTAGTTGCACAGCACTTCACCCACCTCCCTACCCACCCTGCCATTGTGAGTCCAGGTGAGTCCCCGGTGCTTCTTTGCTGGTCCATTTGCTGCAAGTCTTTGTCATGTTTTCAAAATAAGGACGTCAGCCTTCTTAAATTCAGGTCTCATCTCCAAAGAAATTAAAAAATGTGACATGGATACCAATGGGACTAGATGGTAACTATTAATAAAACTGGGCAAATAAGATATTTGTTCTCATCAGAGGTTGACAGCATTTTATTTGTGTTTAAAATTTGTGATTCTCTAAATTATGGGTCAGAGCTAAAGCTAATGAAAACCCATCATTATTTATCTGCAAAACCAGAATTTTGAGGTCTACATGTGGAATCTGTAATTCTTCTGTTCACAGGCATAGGATTATAAAAGAATTCCAAATCCCGATCAATTCTCCAAGCAGAGAACCCCATTTGGGGGGCAGTGTTGACAATGTCCAAGGGTTCGGTTCTTAGGTTGGGGCACAGCTGGTGTTGTCCCTCCTGTGCTGGCACTTCCTTTAAGTGGATTCAGATCCATTATTAAGGAAGATGCTTGTGCGGGGGCTCTGTGGGGTGGGCCTCTGGAGATTTCTGTGGCTGTGGGAGGTTTTTGTGCATTGTCTCTGTGAGAGGTGGCTTACTGTCAGGTGTCTGTGAGGGTATCTGCAAGCTCTGGATGAGGTAAGAGTGTAATTTCTCTGTATGAGGTGTCAGAGAAATCCGTATGGGGCCTGCATAAGAGGTCTCCCTGGAGCAAGATGAGGCCTCTATGTGGAGGTGAGCTATCCCTGTGTTGTCTCTCTGAAAGGTCTCTGTGATATCTGCGAGGACTTTGGTGCAGTGGGGGTTTCTGTGAAAGGTCTCAGTAGGGCCCTATGAGGCATGGGAGGCTGTGTGGGGTCCCAAGGTGGGCTCTGCATGGAAGGCTGTGTGGGAAGTGTGCCGACCTTTGTGCCAGGCTCCTGCAGGAGGGTCTGTGGGTCCATGGGTGACACAAGGTGGTATGGAGAATACCATGTGAGGTCACCATGCCATCCCCTGGGGACTGTTTGGTTCCGTGGGAGATACCAATTAGTGTCTCTGTGTAGTCTGTATGAGGTCTGTGAGCTCTCCCTGGGTCTGGGAAGGTCTGTGTGTGGCCTCTGAAAGCTGTGCATGTAGACACTGTGGGAGGGGCTCTGCCCTAGTCTCCAGGTCTCCTGGAGGAGAGGCCTTGGGGGATATCTCTATTCTGGGTCTCTGTGTGAGGTCTCTGTCAGAGGCATCTGTAGGAGGTCTCCATGAGGTCCCTAGTGAAGTTTCTCTCTGGGGGCTTGTGGCAGGGGCCTCTTGGGGGGCCTCCATATGTCTCTGCTGTAGCCTAGCCCTCTGGGATCCTGGGTCCCCTCACTGCTGCCCTTCCTGGAGGCTGCCCCTTTCCTGACAGAAGCAGAACCAGCTCCAGAAGCAGTCTGGGTGGAGGCAGCCGGTCTGGTGTCTTGCCCCTGCCTCTCACTCATTAGAGACAGTCCCTTCCAGCTTCAGTGTTGCCATTCCTCTGCCCTCTGCCTCCTTTGTTGCCCACTGGCCTCAGGTCAGGCAAGACCTCAAGATTCACTATGGACCTTGGCCAGCCCCAATTCTCTAAGTCTCCATGGACCCAAGTGTCTGTAACAGTCATCAGGCTATAATCCTTCTGGTTATCTACTTGTGCTTTCTAGGATTCCAGAGGCACAGCACACAGCCTGGTCACATAAGCCATGGGAAAGCCACTTCCTCACATGAAGGCTTTGTGTTCCCTAGTCCTACTCTCCATGTTGGGGCTGCGGCCCAACCACCTTGGCTGGCCTGGGGGCTAGAAACAGGTTGATTGCCTCATAGGGCACCCTATGAGCTCTGATTCTTCTCCCTTGCCTCATCCTTATCCTGCATGTGCCATGGTCAGACTCTCATGCCATGCGTGCAGGCTTGCTAGAGGGGCCATCTCGGCTCTACCCTTCAGCAGGGAGGGAGGAGGCTTGGACAGGCTCTGTTCCTCATCATGAGCCAGGGGGCCAGATCTCTGAAACCAAGGCCAGCACCTTCAGCCCTGGAACTTCCTGGCCCACTTCCAGAGTGTGAGGCTGCCTGGCTTCCACATGCCTGGAGCCCAAGAGGGAATTTCCACTCTAACAGGCCTCTGTAGACCTATCACTCATGACAGCACAAAGCTCACATAGAGGGAAAGCAGGTAAGAGAGACCCTGGGCTGGAGTCTCCACAAGGTTTTCCAGTCCCAAAGACTCTCTGTAATGACCAAGTTGTAAAAACAGGTGCAGTGAAGGACTCTGGGGCAAAGGGGGAGCATAAGCCCTGCCAGCCTCCTCCATGCCCATGGGTCTCAGAAGCCACACTTAGGAAAAGCAGACTAACCCCCTCCCTGTACCCCAGCATCTCACAGACAGAAGCCACCACCTCTACTGTGAGAAAGCACATCTATTAGGATGCTGTCCTGGTAGGAGGAAGCAATTTTAGCACATAAGGGATGTGTTCCCATGGGACAAAACAGAGTTTCTCTGTATGAACTGAAGTTTTTCTGGAAGGAAGTTTTTCTCACCAAAAAAAGTGGGATAAGTTTGATCTTGTTGACCAGATAATACACCTCTAGGCAGATGGCAGTGCCTGGGGCAGTGAATGAGGTGGCTGGGCCTATGCTGGCAGGGCCTGACTGGGGGAGCCCAGTTGATGTCTCTGACCCCCCTTTTCTCAATAGGGTGCCTGTAGCCCATGGGGTTAACACGATGACAGCAGACTGTTCTACCCATCATTTTCCTTTGCTCTAGATGGGAGAGATTCCTATGGTAGCTGCAATATCCACCCAATGGGGCCCAGAGTTCTTCTTTGTACCAACTTCCTTTTGAGGCAGAAAGTTCATGGTGAAGTCCCATTTTCTCCTCTGGGATCTGTCCAGTAGTGATCATAGACTCCTGGCCTTCAGTCATTTCTCCATCTATAAACGATCTGCCTGTGATTGGTCCCCAGCACTGGGCAGTGGCTGATGCAGTCTTGCATTCTTGTAGGTTCTCTTCCTGCCCTGGGCTTTTCCTGTGGAAAATCTGATGCAGAATCTGTCTCATCTTTTTTCTAAAGCAGCTTCCTATGGAGACCTGTCCTTCATTTGGCAGGAGCTGGGAGGACTTACATTTTAACAGCTCTGCTAATTCCCCATGCTGGGCAGGGTGGCTCATCCCATTGGCTAGAGAAATCCTTGGTCCTACAGATATTTGTTCTTGCCCCCCTGGTTTGGGGCTTCTAAAACACTCTCCCTCATCAGTATAGCCAAAAATCTCACTTGGGTTGAGCCCCCATGAGCCATCGAGCTTCAGGATCTCAGCCTCTTGCAGCTCCTCACTGCTCTCTCCTCTTGATGACAGGTTACATGACCTCTCAGTATCATCACTGGACTTGCTGTGTGAGCTGGACAGAGAGGTCTGGGAATCCAAGAAGTCTACAGTGAGGAGAACCTCAGAGGCATCATCTCCAAGGACAATGTCACTGGTGCAATCTTGGGGGATGGGGTCAAGAGTAGGCCCTTGAGGCTGGTTCTCTGGCTTTGTCTCCACTGTGAGCTCACACCCACCAACAATCTTTACATTAAGGCATAAATCTTCTGGGTCCTGAGTGATATAAATTGTAGAGGGTGGGGAGCTTTTTCTGTTCCCCAGAGATCCTGAGCTCAGACTGACATTAAGCATATGGGAATCTGCCAAAATGGCTTCCCAAGCAAGGGGTGTCTCTTCTTCAGCCTCGACTTGCTCCTTGGTCTCCTGAGGCTCTAAAGGTTGGAACCCAACAGTGAGCTCCAGCATGGACTGGCTATGGGAGAAGTCTCCCAAGACCCCGCTCTTCTGCTCCCATGGCTCTTTCCTGCCCCTTGCTGGATTTGAACTTGACTTTGGGCTGCCACTTGCAGTCCCCAGCATTGTCTCACCATGCCAGCTTCTGCTTATGAAGGGCCGAAAAGACCACCTGCCCTCCTGTCCAGCGGAAGGAGCCTGTAAGTACCCATAGTTGTCACCTGACTGGGTCCCCCTCAGGTCCAACTGGAAGTCCTCACCTTCCAGTGGTTGGGCAGGGAGAAGACCAGCCAGGGGGAGAACTGGCTTTTCTTCTAGACTTTCCCAAGGATCTTTTCCCAGGAAATTGGTGACTGTGGAGTTGTTCCTAAATTTACAGGTGGTCCAGGAGGGAAAGGTGGAGTGTGGAAGGGGCAGGGCTTTAGGCTTTTTTGACATAAATTGATTTTTGACCCTGATGATCTTGAGAGGCAGGCTCCACCTGTGCCTCATCTGCAACCTTTTAACGTGTAATTGGAGCACACTTTGAGTGCTTGGATCCAGGAGAAGTTCCTGCAAGGTCTCCAAGGATTCCTCTCTACAGGATTCCCAACCCTTTGAGTTTGCTAGATTTCCAGTGTCCACGTGCATGTCTGAGTTTTCAGGAGGGGCCAAAACTTGTTCAACAGAGAGCCTGGAGAGAATAACACTCATGGGGATCCTGTTTTTCTTAATCTGTACCAACTTCTTATTCAAGTGGACTTTTAAGATGTCTTCTAGATGGTACTGGTATGGGCTCCCTGATAAGTTACTTCTTGTGCCATGTCCTGAGAGCCTCACCACATCTCTTTCTGACTCCTCCTCAGAGCTGGACACTGGAACTGTCCCTGGGGAATTCTCCAAATCCCAGAATAGATTTTTTTGGACACTCCCCAGACAATGCCTTAGATCCAGTCTTGACTTTGTCCACAGCAGAAGCATGGCTGGGTCCTGGGACTTCACTTCCTGTGTATCCTCGCTGCTTTCTCCTGTAAACACAGAGGGCCCGGCAGACCCTTGCTTCTCCTTTGCCTGCCCTGGCCCTGGGAATGTGCCCTGAGGCTGCACCCTTCCCAGAGACAGCTGGTTCCTGAAGGGCAGTGTGCACTGGTGTTGTATCAACCTTTCTTGAAGATGTCGCTCTAGTCGCTCTCGGAACTCAGGATTAATAACATCTCCTAGACTGCAGGAGACTAATGAGTGGGTGTGAGAGGCCCAGCTCTCAAGAGTGAGTTGGTTAAAGACTTTCTGAGATTTTCTAACTATAGTAGGTAAGGCCCTCCTGCTTTCCTGTTGCTTCTTCAGAAGGTGACATTCTAGTTGTTGAATAGCAGTTGGGACAGGAAATCGGTCATTTGTATGGACTGCTGGGCAAGGTACTCCATAGAAATTAATCTGAGGTAAATAACATGGCGGGGTTGAGAGAAAGGGTGAGAAATGGGCCTGGGTGTGGGTCGCAGCCAGAGGTGGAGGCTGGAGCTGGGATAAGGTTTGAGTCAAAGGCTGGGGTGGAGCCATGTGGTGGTGCCAGGCCTGGGGTAGAAGGAGTTGTGGATGTAGCTTAGCCTGAATTTGTACTGTAAAGGAATTAGAGAGTACATTGAATAAAACCAAGGGAAACTCTAATGGGGAGCTAGAGACCCAGGCAGCAGCCACCAGGGACTCACTGTGCAGAGTAGGGAGGCCCCAGAAAAGTTGGCTACATTTCTGCTGTAAATGACCCTTCACAGCCATGGGATAGGAGAGCTGCTGAGGACCAAGCAGCTGCTCTGGTTTGTCTGTCACTTTCCAGAAGGTGTGTGGGGATGTGGTGTCCAGCTCACCACTCGGTGATGTGAACATATTCCCCAGAGAACCCTGAGAGTAGTGGGGGCTCATGTGTTTCAGAAATGACCCCTCCTTATCTTTGTTCTTCCACAGTTTCAGTTCTGCCCTTTTAGTGATTAGAATCTCCAGCAGGTTCTGAACACTGGGGCTGACAAAAGAGGAACCAGCAGCTTCCATCTGCCTGTGTATGGCATCTCCCCAGAACGAAGCCTCTGGTGCATGGTTGGAAAGATGCCCTTGGGATGTGTCCTGGGGTGAGGTGGAGAGGCACCAAGCTCTGCTGGCTCTGGCAGCCTCCTGCCACCAGGAGAGGACTGAGATAGGAGTGCTGGAGTGACGAAGGCCCAAGATTGTTGAGATGGGCAGCCAACAGTTGTCCTGTGGAGCACAGCCCTGTGGGACAGCGCCCAGTGGGGGTGCTATTGAGTCACACTGAGGATGAGCCAGGCTGGAGTGAGGAGGAGGCAAAGGGCAGGCCACGGAGGCAGAGGCCCATAAGTGGGATGAAGGACATTCTAAGGGAAGTAATGGTTCTGGCACCTGGGAGGTACTCAGGAATGACTGTGATCCATCACAAACTGGGGAGGTCGTTGGGCCTGGTGACAGGGTAGAGGCCAGAGGCAGAGGGCGCTCAGCTAGCGGAGTGGGGGAAGTCAACTGGGATGAGGTGCCAAGAGAAGCATCTTCCACATGCTCCCCATGTGGCTGGTGGGCTCTGACAGGTACTGGGGTGCACAACTGCACTGGGGGGTCTTGATATGAGATTTGATGGAAGTCCCCCTTGTCGGGGATCTTCTCCAGGGAGCTGCAGGAGACAGGAGGCGCCAGCTGCAGCAGAGGTGGCAGGGGGCCAGGGGCCAGGCAGGGTGGACACCTGCAGCCCATGCCCCCCCCCCCACTGACATCACAGAGCTCTGCCCTTCCCAGGCCCCATGGCTCTAGTCACATCTTGTCCCTTTCCCTAGTCTCCCCTCCCAGATCAACCCCAGCCATTGGGGTGGCCTCCCAGGCCATGGTAGGAAGGAGGACAGGGAGAGAAAGGGGGATTTCCCTCACCTCTGCAGAAGTAAAATCAGGTCTTGAGCCCCCTCCAGTTCCCTCCGGCAGTCTCTACAAGCTGGAAATCAGGAACTGTGTTAGTGGGGAATGGAGAGGCCTGGGAGTCTTGCAGGAGGCTGAGTTTCCCTCTAGGACAGACCATGGAGATTAGACCCTTGAGCCCATGCATCAGTGTCCACATAACCCCAGAGTGACAGCAGAAGCTCTTCAGTGCTCCATTTCCTTCCCCTAGCTGCTCACACACCTCTGTCAGGGAGAAGATGGGGGTCACCTCAAGGAGTAGCCAGTCTTAGCCAGGCTTAGCACCTGTCCACAATCAGGCCTGGAGGGCCCCTGCCCCTAATCAAGGACCACACTGGACAGCACACAGTCCTGGTACCTGGGAGGAATCCTGGGTTCTAATTTCCTACCCTGGATCCCCTTCAAGCCTCTGAAGGTGACTTCCTGGGAGAGTCATCTTTCAGGAGCAGTGAAGTAAGTCCGTCTGGGGGCTCCAGGCTGAGTGGCAGAGCCTTACCTTTCAGAGTGCAGCTCTTCTTTTTGCTCCTGGGTCTCCCCCTCTTCTCTAGTGAAGGCTGAAAGACAATAACAATTGAGGCTCTAGGACTAATCTTCACTCACCTGCCCCAGACAAGCTGCTGACCTTCAGGGCTCAAGGAGACGTGACCTTCTGCATCTAGTTAATGTACTTCTGTCTTCTTTCCTTTTATTCATTTTTAGAGTGGATGAAAATATTTTCTGTTTCCCTTCTTTGAAAAACACAAAGAGGGGGTTGGCACCCATAGCACAGCAGTTACAGCACCAGACACATGCACCAAGGTTGGTGGGTTTGAGCCCAGCCTGGGCCAGCTAAATAATAACAACAACTGCAACAACAACAATAAAAATAGCCAGGCATTGTGGTGGGCACCTGTAGTTCCAGCTACTTGAGAGGCTGGGCAAGAGAATTGCTGAGCCCAAGAGTTTGAGGTTGATGTGAGCTGTGATGCCATGACACTCTACTGAGGGCAACATAGTGAGACTGTTAGAAAGAAAGAAAAAGAAAGGAAGGAAGGAAGGAAGGAAGGAAGGAAGGAAGGAAGGAAGGAAGGAAGGAAGGGAGGGAGGGAGGGAGGGAGGGAGGGAGGGAAGGAAGGAAGGAAGGAAGGAAGGATGGAGGGAAGGAAGGAAGGAAGGAAGGAAGGAAGGAAGGAAGGAAGGAAGGAAGGAAGGAAGGAAAGGAAGAAAGGAAGAAAGGAAACACAAAAGAGAGATGTTCTATGTAAGATCCCATGGGTATTTCCATCACTGCTCCTCTGCCTAAGGAGATCACCAACTCGGATCTACAGCCTCAGAGCTGTCAGGCAAGATTCTTCTTCCCAAGCCTCTGATGGGAGGCTCTCAGGGGCTCTTCAGAGTTCTCAGATCACCCAACACAGAGGAAAGCCCATGCCTGAGGAAGTGGACTGATGCACTAGACCTCAGGACTGTCCTCCCACAGAGATCTCACCTCTCTCATAACCCCTCCCTTCCTGGCTCCTGAGCCGCAGCATTTGATTTTGCCCTGAAGCCTCCTGCATAGCCACATGTGGTCTGAGAGCTTCAGGCAGAAACACCCTGCCACTGTAACCTGACTCTGCCCTACCTGACCCTAGAAGGATGAGGAGGTTCCCATCTCTGGAGGCTCTAGACAATGTGGAAAAGTGGACATAATAGAAAGAAAAGAGAAGCATTCTCTGCTGGATCTGGCCTGAGGGTTCTTTACCTTCCTGATGATTTTGTTCTGCCCAGGCCATGGTGAGGATGGATCTCTCCCAAGGCAAGGGAATAAGAGGAGGAAGAGGCCCAGTCCACACAGCAAGCCGAGGATGGTATCGGTCATCCAGGAAGTGGAGCTGGGGTTCAGCCATGTGGTACTAATGCTTTTCAGAAGAGAGAGACCATTATCCATCTTAATGGCATTGTGGTCTTCAAGCAACTGAGCCCTGGGAGTCTCCCTTGGGACTATTAACTAGGGCCCAGTTCTGCATCACAGAGCTGTGGCCTCCTCATCACAAAGGGCACCTACGGGTGGGGCAGAGACAGTGAGAGGAGGAGGCTGCCCCACGGCCACTCCCCACCAAGCCCTGCTCATCCCTCCAGGCCCTGAGCATTCTGGATCCCTTCTTCAGTCTCCAGTTACTCAACCTGGCAGACATAGACCTCAGTCAATTTTATATTCTTTCCCCCTGAGTCCAGATACGACCTTGTTCCTTGGGGATCTATGCTTGTGCTCCCTAACTTTCATAGGTCTTAAAAATCTGACTTGTCCTGGAATTTCTTTTACTTCCTAGGGATTATTGCTCTCAGGATATCCTCTATATGATGCTGTTAATGAACCCACAAGGAGGTTCATATTACTAACTGCACAAAAAGCCAATTACTGAGATAATGAGGTTCATATTACTAACTGCACAAAAAGCCAATTACTGAGATAATGAGGATTGTCAGGAAAGAATTTACTGCAGTAGATGTATCTGCTGGGAAAGGGAAGGTGCAGACTGCCTCAGATCTTCCTCTCCAACCAACAGGGTCAGGGGGCTTTTATGGAGGTGAAAATGAATAATGTATGAGGGAAGTAAACACTGCATGTTTGGGGTGGAGTGCAAGGCCCACACACAAGTGCAGTGAGAAATCATGCAGTACACACATCCCATGAATAAAGAATGGTTCCTTTCAAGGTTTAATATTACTTATCCTTTCATCCTGGTGCCACGGACCCAGTGGGTCCTTGGGCACAATCTGCAGTGGTGTGTATTTCTTTTCTTGTCTTTTCTGGACAAACAGGTGGTATAGTCTTTGTAGTTATCTCATGGCTGCAAGAAGGTTCTCCAGTTCCTGGGAAAGGAACTCAAAAGGGAATTCATCAATGCAACAGAAAGTTACAAAGTTCTGGTGGTCAAATCTTACTGGCCTGGGAACTTGAAACATAAAGAACCAGTTAAAGAAAAGGGGCATATTGTAACTAATGTGCCCCTTTTCTTTGTTCATGCTCAATCTTGGGTAATCAGGGCATCTATAAATCTGGTTGCTTCCAGCTAAAGTGGGCCCCAGTTGCGGGTATAAGGAATGAATTTTTTTTAGCCTGCTGTTGAAAGTAGTCAGCTGGGTCATGGTGCTTCTATTGGCCCTCACACAGGTCCCTTCCTGTGCTTCTAAGTCCACAGACCTACCTCTTACTTCTCCCCAAAGGAGACAGCAGCAAGCCTCACCTTGTCTGCACAGACAACTGCATTTCCTGTTTTGTTTTTTATCATCACAAATAAAATCACTAAACACCTCCTTTCTTAATTCCAAGGCCTCTCAAAGGCAATAAGGTCTTTAAGAATGCTCAGTCTGATTAATCACTCTTGCTGTAGTTTATTTTATGTCTTTTCGTATGATGAAATGAATTTAAGATCCCTTTGTCATATATCAGATACATGACTTGAAATTATAAATTATTTTTGTGGTCATATTATTGGTTAACTAATGAATGACTGGATAAAGGTGACCTTTCAGAAGAAAAAATAAAATGAAAGGCCAGGAAATAGTGGGTTAGAAAAATCTGTAGGCCTACAAAGAGATGTTATGTAGTAGGGGTAAGGACAAAATGTTTTATGAGCTGTCTCTCTTTAATCCTACCACTCTTTTGGGGAATTAAAACCTGCATCCCACTCAAAGCTAGTAATCAGGGAACAAGGGAGTGTTCTTTGTCCTTTGTACCACAGGAGATGGTTCAATGGAATTGTCCAAGCAGAGGTCACAATTGTTTTCATTGCAGATAGCCTGAAGCTGAACATCTTCTTTTAAAAATCCTGTATTTCTGCTTAAAGGGAGGAGGTGGCACTTTGGGATGAGAGTCCACCATCCTCTTCATTTGCCAGCAAGTTAATGAACTTCCCTCTCCTTTCCCTCAAACTACTTATCTTCATTTTTCATTTGGCCTCTGGGACAAGTATCAAACTTTTGGTAACAAACATGGTATCCTCAAGTGGGCCCATCAGTGCCCAGGTGGAACCACACCCATACTGAAGAGGCAGGGAGCAGCCCTGGGTCACGTGGTTTGACTTTGCTATTAGGGGCACCATCCTTTTTGGAGCAAGAAAATAAGGGATGATTCAGTAGCTGCCAGAGCCTGTTTAGCTCTAGGGGAACTGCCATCTCTCCTTTCCCAGAATCAGTTGCAACTCCTAGCAACTTGAAGCTTCTTGAGAAAGAAACAGATTTGGGAAGATGGATTTGGGTATGTTCCCTAACGCGCATGACAAGATCCTTGATTCCACTCATTTGGGGAAGCTTGTTGAGCCTTCTAGCCCTGTGACAGGGCATTCATTTGTAGTCCTATGGCAGGGCAATTGTGTGAAAGTGTCATGGGGGGTGGAAGCCACAGTTGAGTGGAATTAGGGAAACTGGGGATTCGTCCCCTTTTGGATTTGGAGGATTCAGTTCTCTCCTGATGGATCCTGTTGGTAGGAAACCCAGGGAATGTACTCCCTTTTAGATTTGGATTATCCAATTTTTGTTTTTATGGTTCCCTTTGGTAGGACTTGGTATTTGACATTGTTTGCATTGGGGAATTCCTTGTATTGACTTCTTGTCATGTTGTGTTCATTGCTGTTTGTCAACATGGGAGGTTCTGTTTCTGTTCCATCTGAAAGCCCCTAGGGGAGAATGTTGGTTGAATACAGCTACATCTGTATCTAAAAGAGAATAGTGTTATTGTACATGCTGGAGTGGGAGAAGAAGTACCCATTAAATGGAACCTTTAGTTATTCTCACAACTGGAATTATTTTGTCAAAAGATCAGGTAAATGGGGCAAGATCTCATGTGCACACTCTTTCATGAAATTGCACAATAGAGAGCTAAAATGTCATGTAATAAAATTAGAGAGGAGTTACCAGGTTGGAACTCACAACCTGCTTCCTTGCTGCCAGCTCCCCACCTTCCTGGGAAGGCTCTAGGCGTTCAGTCACTCTTGAGCTCACATGGCTGGGCCCTGCTGTCCCAGTCACTGTGGCTGCTTCCAGAAGTAGCCCCACATAGAGCTAGGCTTGGGACAACTGTTACAGCCAAGGCCACCATCTTGACACCACAGGAGGGGCCTATAGAGGGCAAAACTGGAATTAATTCTTTAGTCCAGCATCCACTGGGTTATGATTCTAGAGTAGGAACTGTTTCTCCTTCCAAGACCTGCTTGGAACTCAATTTGGCCAGAAGACACCCATAGCTGGGGTAGGACAATTTCCATTGCAGCAATATCAGATAGAGAGTTTGAATGTGCAAGAACAGCCAGCAGAGTATTGTTGGACATACACAAACTGAGATCCTAAAGCAGACACACAGATGGTGTGAGGATAAATCCTTAATGCATGTACAAATATTAATATGACTTTTATAGGGCAGAGTGCTCTAGATATATAAAGAAAGCTAGAGCTTTGGAAGGAGCAATAGGCATGAATCCTATTTCCTTTAAAATTTGTGATGCTAGGGAAGAACACAAACCAAACCTGTGTGTGTTCTGTTATTAGTGCCAACCAAGGTCCTCAAGACAGTCAAAAGGAAGGAAGTTTGGTTTAGATCCCTGATGAAGTTACAAAGATGGGTGCTGTGAGACATTCCATGCTATAACATGACCAACCCTAGAGAAACTGAGAGGAGCCCTGAAGAGAGTTCTCTTTTATTTATTTTATTTTTTTTCCTTTTATTAAGTCATATACACATAGATCATGAATACATTTATGTTTTTATGGGGTACAATGTGTTGAATTTTTTTATACAATTTGGAATGGTTACATCAAACTAATTAATATAGCTTTCACCTCATTTACTTAAGAGAACCCTTCAAAGGGTCCACTTTGAGGATGGGGCCAGGCTTCCATGACTTACTGGTGGCTTCAATGCAAATATCCCCACAGGGGTCCCAAGTGCAATTCACAGTGGGGACCTCATTAGTGTGTTTTTTAAATTGTAGACTATCTAATGCCCCATCCTAGGCTGAGACTTGTTATGCCCAAATAACTTTCACTACAGATATCTCTAGAGCAGCCATTTCACCTGCAGGTTCTATCTGTAAGGGCTTTCAAGTTTAATAGCCTCACCAGTTATGCAGATTTCTAGGGTGTGACTGCTTCATCCAACATGCAGCTCAAGGACGACATGTGGCCCAGAATGGCTATGAATGCCACCCAACACAAAATCATAGATTTACTCAAAACACTGTGAGATTCTTTTGATTTTTTTCATGGAACTCAATTGTGCAGTTCTTGAGCATGAGCTTTCTAAACAAAAACATTGTGTCACAATGTCATTTAAAGTAAACATACATATGCTCTGGCTATTTGTACACATGCATGGCTTTAGTTTTATGGTGGTGTGCAAGTTTCCAGTGTATTATCTTCCAAGTAACAGTCAAATTGACATCAGCAGATGTTACATGTGATGACTTGGGGGGGGAGTAGTGATTATCAATAATATTTCAATCTACCGTTGCAACATTAAGTGTTTAATGTTATTTAGAAATCAGGTAAGCATTCCTATTTGATTATTAAGGTTAATTCTACACCCTGGTGGTGTCACACACATCATCTACCATGCTTTCCAACTAGCCCTCAGCCTCACCCTACATTGGCAGCCCTGGTGTGGAAGGGCCTAAGTCTTGCTTTCTATTTTCCTGTCAATTAATTTTCATAATAAAAGTAAATATAATCCCTTATCTATTATTTTTTTAGTCTCAGCATGGCTCTACACATCTCAAAAGACAAGAGAACCCCCAAAAAGAAAAATTATGGGTGAAGGAAGATTGTTCAGTGAAAAGTGGACAGATAACTGCCTTTTTTGTGGAAGCAAAAAGTAAGTTGCTCTGTTTAATTTGTGGGGAATTTGTGCAAGTTTTCAAAGACTATAATTTGAAAAGGCATTATATGCAAAAACATGTGACCAAATTTGATACATATGAAGGCCGTGTCATAAGAACAAAATAGTGAAACTGAAAAAAGAAAAATCTGTCTTCTCAACAAAATTTTCTTATGTTACAATTCAAATGGATTCCATTATAAAAGCCACTTGTATGGTAGCACATTTAATAGCCAAAAAAAACCAAAACCACTGATTGATGGTGAGTTTATTAGGCAATGTATGGAAATCATGGCACATGTATAATTAGCTCTTAAAATAAGGGAGCATATTTCTTTCTTTCTTTCTTTTTCTTTTTTTGAGATACAGTCTTACTATGTTGCCCTTGGTAAAGTGCTGTGGCATCACAGCTCACAGCAACCTCCAAATCTTGGTTTAAGTGATTCTCTTGCCTCAGTCTCCCAAGTAGCTGGGACTATAGGCAACCGCCACAATGCCCGGCTATTTTGTTGTTGTTGTTATTGTTGTCGTTGTTCTTCAGCAGGCCCAGGCTGGATTCAAATCCACAAGCCCCAGTGCATGTGCCTAGCACCCAAACCACTGTGCTATGGGCGCCAAGCTGAGGGGAGCATATTTCTAAAATTAGTTTGTCTCATTCAACTATAGCAAGACAAATTGAAGAAACTGAAAAATCTATGGAAAGAATTTTGGAGAGTAAAGTTGCTAATTGTAAATTTTATGCATTGGCAATGAATGACAGCACCAATGCTACAAATATGGCTCAACTTGCCATTTTTGTTAGAGGTATTGATGACAAATATGTTGTCACTGAAGAAATGGCATCTTTAGTGCCATTAAGAGACAAAAATAAATCAAGAGATTTTTATGAAGCAGTAAAATAATATGTTCAAGCAATTTTCTTTGTCCATTGTCAACATATCTGGTATAGCTACTGTGACAGTGCCCACATAATAGTAGACAAAACAGAGGGACTTCTAAAACAAGTGGAAGATGGTGTGATGGCCATCTAAAACTTGTTTGATGAAGTTTCATTGCATAGTACATCAAAAAAATATGCACAAAAGCTTGAAAATTGGATAACATCATGCAAATCATTATCAAAACTGTGAATTTCACAAGGGCCAATTTCAGGAATTCCTTAAAAGTATTGATGGCAACCTCATTTACTTTTCAGAAGTGAGATGGCTAACTCAATACCAAATGTTGAAAATATTTTATTCTTTGTCGACATGTTATCAAGTCATTTACAGTATCCAAAACCAAATTTGTACCAGAACTTGACAATAAAAACCTGGCTTACATAGTTAGCATTTTTAGTGGACTTAATCACTCATTTAAATGAGCTAAACATGTATCTTCAAGGTGAAAACCAACTTATTAATACAATGTTTCAAACCATAACAGTGTTCCAAATGAAACTGAAATTATGGCGAACTTGGATTAAAGCAAACATTTTATGCATTTCAACATAGCAGGAAATGATACAGCCTAGCTTGTCTTTTTCTTTCTCTTTTTTTTCTTTTAAATATGGAATGTTTTACAAATTTGCATGTCATCCTTGCATAGGGGTCATGCTAATTTTATCTGTATCGTTCCAATTTTAATATATGTGCTGCTGAAGTGAGCACCTTGCTTGTCTTTTTGATATAAGAATTTGAAAATGGACTGCAAGATTCCTGGGAAAATAATCAATATTTTGGTGCATTTGTAAGTCTATTTTCAGTTGATATAAATAAGTTACCTGCCAATTTTCAAAGGCATAGAGCTGCAATTTGACATTCAACTTAAAGAAAAATTTGATCATGTCTCTTTACTGGACTTTTAGAGCTCCTATCTTCCCAGGAACAAATATCCCTTGCTTCATAATCACATCTTATTCATGTCCTCACTTTTTGGCAGTATCTACATTTAGAAGCAACTATCTTGAAGAATGAAGCACATTAAGGGTCAAAGTAGAAACAAAATATCTGATAAGCACCTTGAGAACTCACTAAGAATTACAACTACTTTCACCAAACCAGATATTGATACGTTATTTTCTCAATTACAATATCACATATTTCATTGGTTTTATGCTGCCCACTTTTACTTTTGTAATTAAAAACATTTTTAAACAAATAATGTTTTATTGCTTAGATATGTAAATTTTCTATATTAATGATTACAAACTTGGAATCTGCTTTATGATTTTAAAAGACTCCCTGAATAAGCTGCTGCATAATTAGGATTATTATGTGAATACTTTTTGCTTATCTGTGGTGACAGATACCATGAAAATTATACACAAATCCTTTTTTTATTTACTCATCAGCTTTCATTAGTGTTTGTGAATTTAATATGTTGCCTAAAACAACTCTTTTCCTTCCAGTGTGGCCCAGAGAAGCCAAAAGTTTGGATACTCCTGACTACGACTTGGACATGCCAGGCTAGAGGACCATGGGTGTGGATGTTGGTGTGTCTTAGGTTGTTTTTGTTCAACAGCATCTGAGGACGTATTTCACTCTCTAGACCAAGAGCACAATGTGGGACATTCTGCACCCCTCCAGGACACAGAACTTCTTGTTCTCCCTGCCTTGGCTTCTTGCTGAGGAGTAGACCAGATACACTGGCTGGTGCCCACTGCTTGCAACCCCGGCTCAGCAATGGTGGGGAGGCAAGTGGGGCAGGTCCCCAGAGAGGAGCTGGTGGTGGGAGAGGAGGCCCAGGACTAGGGCCTGCATGTGCTCAACAGCCCCTAGCCATGCAGCACTCACCGAGGCCTCTTTAGGCCTGCCACTGGCTTCTTTGCAGCAGGACCCAAGAGCCACCCTGTTCCTCCCAGTCCACGGGCCAGTATCTTTGCTCCAGGAGTACTATGGGCAGGAAGCCTGTCCTCCAGATTCAAACTTTTAATCTTTTTGTGTGTGTGTGAGAGAGGATGATGTAAATATCCTCAAATTGAAGGTGGTGATGATTGTATAACTCTGTTAATGTATTAGAAACCATGGAATCATACACTTTATTTCTTCCCTGCCCTCCCCTTGGCCCACACAGGGGCCTGGCAATGCTGCCAGCTGGGAGCAGGCATCTGGCTAGACCTGCTCTGTCCTAACTTCTGCTCTCAAAAGTGAATAAACACTTTCAAAGGTGCTCAGAGGAAAAAAAAAGAAAAATTTAAACTGTATATATTTACAGTATGCCTATTCTGATGTAAGTATACGTTATGAACCTATTACCATAGTCAAGTTCATAAACATATCCATCACCTCAGACCGGTAGCAGGGTTTGTGGTGTTCTGTTTTATCATAATGAGGACATTAAAGATCTACTCTTCTGGCAAGAGTACATCAGGTCTCTGGAACTCATTCCTCCTGTCCAGCTAGAACTCTGTACCCTTTGACCAACATCGCCCCATTCTGTATACTTTAAATGGGTGAACTGTGTGGAAGGGGACTCAAAAAACTGTTAAAACTAAAACAAACATACATGGAGGATCATGTAATATGACAACATCTTTGTAGTGCTCCTTTTTTTTCTTTTGAGACAGAGTCTCACTGTGTCACCCTCGGCAGAGTGCTGTGGCATCACAGCTCACAGAAACCTCCAACTCATGGGGTTAAGTGATTGTCTTGCCTCAATTTCCCAAGAAGCTGGGACTACAGGTGCTCACCACAATGCCTGGCTATTTTTTGTTGCAGTTGCCACTGCTGTTTTAGCTGGCCGGGACTGGGTTATGTATGGGGCCAGGACCCTACCCACTGAACCACAGGCACCACCCTAGTAGTGCTCTTTTTCTATGTAACAATACAGCCTATACAGCTGTCTGATTCACAGGGCTGCCTGGCATTTCCTTTTGGGTATGTTTCCTTCTTCATGTGACTGGACCTACATGAAGGATACTGGCTATCTTCAATGTTTGCTAAGTATAAACAGCACTAGGTGAACATCTTGAATGTTTTTTGTCCAGTTGCCCATTAAAATAATGTTGTGTCAGAAAATAGACATTTTAGGAGGCAGAGGCAGGATGGCCAACTGGAGGCAGCTTTCCACAGAGGGTCCCATACAAAAGGAGAATAAAAGGACAGAAGCTTAGCAAGTAAGCTGATGGTTTGGAGCTGAGCCAAGAGAGGTTGAGGAGTGCACATCAACTTTGCTGAGGTGAGCTGTGACTCCAAGGAAACAAACAATAGGTACAAAATCCATTGCCAAGGGGATGGGCGTGCCCTCCCCATGAGAACAGCTCACAGTATACTCTATACAAACAAGTGAGCACAGTTCAGATCTCTTCCTATTTTATCCCACAGGAAAGACCCTCTAAAAACTGGAATGCCTTCCCTAGAGAGGACTTACAAATGTGCCATGACACTCTCCTGCCAGGCATTAAACTGTATAAAACTGTAAATATTCTCTACCTACAATTCTGAACTCCCAGAACTCTCCTCCACTCTCACTTGAGGTCTGGAGGCCTGTCCCCCATGGAGTCCAGGTTCTTGGGCATTTTCTTGAGAGGTGTGGACAACACATGGGCTGTTGCTGGTTTGAGCTGATTCTGTGGCACAGAACTAAGGAGAAGACAGTGAACTGACAGTGAACCATACAAGAGAGGGATAGGTGGTGCCCTGTGGCACAGAGCAGCAGTAGTGGGAACAATAGGGCTCACACCCATAAGTAAATTATGAAGAGACAGTCCCTGCCTCTGGCAACCAGAGAAAGCAGGGCATCTTCTCCAATGGGCTGCACTGGCAGAAAATATCTGGGATAGAAACACAGGCCCCATGAGTAAAGGGTATGCCTGAGGTGGTACCTGCCTGGCTGGAGCACGGTGGGGCTGGAGACTAAAATATGCATACTCAGAGATGGCATACTCCAAGGGTGGTGCTGAGCCAGAAGGACTGCTTCTGGTGAGTCTAAGAAGTACCCAGAACTCATAGCTATTAGCACACATAGGGGATCATAGCTGAGACAAAGGCAGGCAGGCAGAGGCTGGAACTGAGAGCTGAGTGTGAGCTCTAACCATGCCCACCCCAACATTGATGGCAGCCGAGACATGTCAACTCTAGGCAATGGTACAGGCCAGGGCTGACTTGCAGTTTCTGTGAATCAAATAGCATCTGGTCCACAAGGGAATATAGTTGGGACAGAAACAAATTCTGCAAAATCATTCTGTTCTGTCAGCAAAATCTATCAGGGATGGGACTGGAACTGAGGGAACTGCTCCAGCCTCCATTAAGTACCAGAAGATGTCAGTCTTCAGCTCTCCCTGCTGGGAAGTGGCAGAGTGGAGGCCTGGCTGAGGAGACATAGATCTTCCTGTGGCTCAGGCAGGCACAAACCCCAGGAACATCTGCTCATTGGAAATAAATGGGTCACAGCCCTGCAGGGTTACCAGTGACTGGGTATGACAAAGGTGCAAGGTGTGGAAGGAGGCATTAAACTTCCCAGACTAATTCAATTGCTGGGTGGCTTCTTCTGACCTCATGGAGCACTGGAGTGAGTCATGTGAGCTGCCAGCAGACCCCTGATATCTATTTGCTAGGGACCTTTTGAACTATCCCACCTGAGACCAGTAGTGACTGGGACAATTGTTTTGGACCTCTTCAACTGGGCCAATACCCAAGGACTATCCAAAGTGGTATCCTGGTTGTGTGGTTGTGGAAGGTTTGATTTTCCTCTTCCAGTTGTTGCTGTGAGGTGCGGAGTGGCTTAATTGCTGGTATTTCTCCACAGCTGAGACTTCAACCCAGAGTAACTGATTCACTAGAGTAGGATAAAGACCAGCTAAAAATAAGACAAAGCCAATTAGCCCCACCACACCATTCAGGTCCCCAGTGTCTCAGGCCGTAGCACTGTATGGGTCCTTTGCAAAGTTCTAGAGGAAAAGCTACAGACACCAGTCCAAGTTCTTGGAAAAAGGGTTGGTTAATCACTACTCCAGGAGCCTCCAACCAAACTTCATCTTATCTGCTCATCTAGCCAAATGGTGTAAAATAATCATGGGGCAGAATCAGTGGAAAAACTCTGGCAACATAAAAAATCAGAGTCGATCAACTCCTCCAAGTAATGACATGGCGGACACAACTGAGGATTCCATTCACAAACAAATGGCTGAGATGTCAGAATTGAATTTAGAATTTGGATTTCAAATAAGGTTAATACAATGGAGGTAAACTTGGAATTATAAATCCAAGCAGTATTTCAAAAGTTGTCTCAAGAATTCAAGGAATTCAAAGACAAAATCACCAAAGATTTTGACACATTGAAACAAGAATTTGCTGCCTTCAAAGATCTGAGAAATACAGTACAATCCCTCAATAACAAAATGGAACAGGGAGAAGAAAGGATTCTGACATTGAAGACAAAGCTTTTGAATGCTCTCAAACACTCAAAGAGGAAGAGAAGTGGAGAGCAAAAATGGATCATTCTCTCAAAGATGATTATCTCAGGGATAATTAGTAGAAAACTAATATTCGCCTTATAGGAATTCCTGAAGGCCACAAATTCCTGAAAGGCACAGATGCTCTTTTTCATGAGATAATGAAGGAAAATTTACCGGAAGTGCCAAGAGGTTCTGAAATTCAGATAGCAGACACTGTCAGAGCCCTACCATGACTCAACCCAAATAAGACATCTCCTAGACACATAATTAACTTCACCAAAGTTAAAATGAAGGAGAAAATTCTGCAATAAATCAAACGTAAAAAAAGCTTAACCTACAAGGGGAAGAACATTAGAATGACTGCAGAGCTTGCTGCTGAACACTTTTAAGCTAGAAAAGAGTGGTCATTGGCCTTTAATCTCCTAAAACAAAATAACTTTCAACCCAGGATCCTGTATTCAGCGAAACTGGTTTCATTTATGATTGAGAAGTTAAATACCTTCATGACATTCACATGTTGAAGAAATTTGCCATAACTAAACCAGCTCTCTAGGATAGTGTTAGACCTATCCTCCATAATGACCAGCACAACCCTCTACCACAAAAGCAAACTCACTCAGAAATTTTTGATCAAATTCCAACTTGCACAGTGGCAAAAGGATTAAAAGTGTCCACTGAACTTTCGAAAAACTTGATACCCAAAATTCTACCAGGCTTATCAATATTTACAATTAATGTGAATGGGTTAAATTGCCCTCTAAAAAGGCACAGGGTACAGATGGCACCTATAGCTCAGTGAGTAGGGTGCTGGCCCCATTACCAAGGGTGGCAGATTCAAACCTGGCCCCCTCAAACTGCAACAAAAAAATAGACAGCCAATGTGGTGAACCCCTGTAGTCCCAGCTACTTGGGAGGCTGAAGCAAAAGAGTCACCTAAGCCCAAGAGCTGGAGGTTGCTGTGAGCTGTAATGCCACAGCACTCTACTGAGGGCAACAAAGTGAGATTCTGCCCCTCTAAAAAAAAAAAAAAAAAAGCACAGGTTGGCTGACTGGATACTAGAACTCAGGCCAGATATCTGTTGTGTATAAGAATCTCATCTTACCTTAAAAGATAAATGTAGGACCAGAGTGAAGGAATGGTCATCGATATTTCAGGCAAATGGAAATCAGAAAAAAGGAGGTGTTGCAATTTTATTTGGAGATACAATAGGCTTTAAACCAACAAAAGTAAGGAAAGATGAGGAAGGACACTTTATGTTTGTTAAGGGCAACACTCAACATGATGAGATTTCAATTATTAACATTTATGCACCCAACCAGAATTTGCCTGAATTAATAACAGATACTCTAACAGACATGAACAACTTGATTTCTTTCAGCACCATAATAATTGGAGATTTTAACACTCCTTTGGCAATGTTGGATAAAGCCTCCAAAAAGAAGCTAAGCAAACAAATTTTAAATACCTTAGTGACATTCACATGTTGAAGAATGCCATTTAACAATTGGATTTAACCAAGATCTACAGAACATTTCATCCTAACGAAACTGAATACACATTTTTCCCATCAGCCCATGGAACATCCTTCAAAATTGATCACATCTTAGGTCACAAGTCTAACCTCAGCAAATTTAAAGGAATAGAAATTATTTCTTGCATCTTCTCAGACCATCATGGAATAAAAGTAGAACTCAGTAACAACAGGAATCTGAATATGCATACAAAAAATGGAAACTAAATAACTTTATGCTGAATGACAGCTGGGTCATAGACGAGATTAAGAAGGAAATTACCAAATTTCTGGAACAAAACAACAATGAAGACATGAATTATTAGAATCTCTGGGATACCTCAAAGGCAGTCATAAGAGGGAAATTTATAACACTGCAAGCCTTCCCCAAGAGAATGGAAGGAGAGGAAGTTAACAACTTAATGGGGCATCTCAAGTAGCTTGTAAAGGAAAAACATTCCAATCCCCAAACCAGCAGAAGAAAAGAAATAATCAAAATTAAAGCAGAATTAAATGAAATTGAAAACAAAAGGATTATACAACAGGTCAATAAATCAAAAAAATTATTTATTGAAAAGGTCAATAAAATAGATAAAGCTTTGGCTAACCCAACCAGGAAAAAATGAACAAAATCTCTAACTTCATCAATTATAAAAGGTAAAGACAAAATAATATCAGACTCCTCAGAAATTCAAAAAATCCTTAATGAATATTACAAGAAATTCTATTCTCAGAAATATGAAAATCTGAGGGAAATGAACCAATCCTAGGAAGCACACAAACTTCCTAGACTTATCCAGAATGAAATGGAAATGTTGAACAAGCCTATATCAAGTTTTGAAATAGCATCAACTATACGAAATCTCCCTAAAAAGAAAAGGACCACATGGCTTTACATCAGAATTCTATCAAACCTTTCAAGGGGAACTAGTACCTATATTACTTAAACTTTTCCAAAATATAGAAAAAGGAAGAGTACTTCCCAGCACATTCTATGAAGCAAACATCAACTTCATCCCCAAACCAGGAAAAAACCCAACAAGAAAAAGAAAACAAAGAAAAGAAAAGATAGTCCATTATCACTAATCAATATTGATGCAAAAATATTCAACAAGATCCCAGCCAACAGAATCCAGCAACACATCAAACAAATTATACACCATGACCAAATGGGTTTTATCCGAGAGTCTCAAGGCTGGTTCAATACATGTAAATCTATAAATATAATTCATCACTTAAACAAATTAAAAAACAAAGACCATATGATTCTCTCAATTGATGCAGAAAAAGCTTTTGATAATATCCAGCATCCCTTCATGAGCAGAACACTTAAGAAAATGGGTATAGAAGGGACATTTCGTAAACTGATAGAGGCCATCTACAGCAAACCCACAGCCAATAACGTATTGAATGAAGCTAAATTGAAATCATTTTCACTTAGATCAGGAACCTGGCTTGGTTGCCCATTGTCTCCACTGCTTTTCAACATTGCAATGGAAGTCTGAGTCATCACAATTAGCCAAGATACCCTTGAAAGGCAATCACGGGTATCCACATAGGGTCAGAAGAGATCAAACTTTCACTCTTCACAGATGATATGATTGTATATCTGGAAAACACCAGGGATTCTACTACAAAACTCTTAGAAGTGATCAAGGAATACAGCAGTGTCTCAGGTTGCAAAATCAAAATTCATAAATCTGTAGCCTTTATATATACCAAAAATAGTAATGCTGAAGAAACAGTCAAGGACTCTATTCCATTTGTACTAGTGCCAAAGAAGATGAAATATTTGGGAGTTTACCTAAAAAAGGACATGAAAGATCTCTATAAAGAGAATTATGAAACTCTAAGAAAAGAAATAGCTGATGATGTTAACAAATGGAAAAACATATCATGCTCATAACTGGGAAGAATCGACATTGATAAAATGTCCATACTACCCAAAGCAATATACAATTTTAATGTAATCCCCATTAAAGCTCCACCATCATACTTTAAAGATCTCAAAAAAATAACACTTTATTTGATATGGAATCAGAGAAAACCTCAAATAGCCAATACATTACCCAGAAATAAAAACAAAGCAGAAGGAATTACGCTACCAGACCTTAGACTATACTTTAAATCTATAGTGATCAAAACAGCATGATACTGGCACAAAAACAGAGAGGTAGATGTAAGGAACAGAACTGACAAGCAAGAGATGAACTCAGTTACTTAAAATGAATATCATTATTTGATCTTTGACAAGCCAATTAAAAACATTCAGTGGGGTGGCGGCGCCTGTGGCTCATGGAATAGGGCGCCAGCCCATATACTGAAGGTGGTGGGTTCAAACTCGGCCTTGGTCAAAATGCAAAACAGAAAAATAGCTGGGCATTGTGGCAGCACCTGTAGTCCCAGCTACTTAGGAGGCTGAGGCAAGAGAATCGCCTAAGCCCAGGAATTGGAGGTTGCTGTGAGCTGTGTGATGCCATCGGACTCTACTGAGGGTGATAAAGTGAGACTCTGTCTCTACAAAAAAAAAAAAAAAAAAAATTCAGTGGGGGAAAGGATTCTCTATTCAACAAATGGTGCTGGGTGAACTAGCTGGTGACTTGTAGAAGTCTGAAACTAGACCCACACGTTTCTCCTATAACAAAAATTGAATGTCAATGGCTAAAGTACTTAAACTTGAGACATGAAACTATAAAAATACTAGAAGAAAGTGCAGGAAAGACACTTGAAGAAATCAGCCTGGGCAAATATTTTATGAGGAGGACCCCCTGGGCAATTGAAACAATACCAAAAATACACTACTGAAACCTGATAGAACTAAAAAGCTTCTGCACAGCCAAGAACACAATAAGTAAGGCTAGCAGACAGTCCTCAGAATGGGAGAAGATATTTGCAGGTTATGTCTCTGACAAAGGTTTAATAACCAGAATTCACAGAGAACTCAAACGTATTAGCAAGAAAAGAACAAGTGATCCCATCTAAGGGTGGGCAAGGGACTTAAAGAGAAACTTCTCTGAAGAAAACAGGTGTATGGCCTATAGACATATGAAAAAATGCTCATCATCTTTAATCAACAGAGAAATGCAAATCAAAACTACTTAGAGATATCATCTAATTTCAGTAAGATTAGCTCACATCACAAAATCCCAAAACCAGAGATGTTGGCATGGATGTGGAGAAAAGGGAATACTTCTGCACTGCTGGTGGGAATGCAAACTAGTATGTTCCTTTTGAAAAGATGTTTGAAGAACAATCGTGTATCTAAAAATAGACCTACCATTCAATTCTACAATTCCTCTGCTAGGTATATATCCAGAAGACCAAAAATGACATTATAACAAAGATATTTGTACCAGAATGTTTATTGCAGCCCAATTCATAATTGCTAAGTCATGGAAGAAGCCAAGTGCCCATCGACCCACGAATGGATTAATAAACTATGGTATATATACACCATGGAATTTTATGCAGCCTTAAGGAAAGATGGAGATTTTACCTCTTTCATGTTTACATGGATGGAGCTGGAACATATTCTTCTTGACAAAGTGTCTCGAGAATGGAAGAAAAAGGGTGGCGCCTGTGGCTCAGTCAGTAAGGCGCCAGCCCCATATACTGAGGGTGGATGTTCAAACCATTTTGTTGCAGCCAACTGCAACAAAAAAATAATGGATGTTGTGGCAGGCACCTGTGGTCCCAGCTACTTGGGAGTCTGAGGCAAGAGAATCTCCTAAGCCCAGGTGTTGGAGGTTGCTCTGAGCTGTGTGATGCCTCAGCACTCTACTAAGAGTGATAAAGTAATACTCTGTGTCTACAAAAAAAAAAAAAAGAATGGAAGAAAAAGTATCCATTTTGTACTCAGCTCTACTATGAAACCAATTTATAGCTTTCATATGAAGCTAACCCAATTATAGCCCAAGAATATGGGGAAAGGGGAGAGGGAGAGGAGGGAAGGTGGGAGGATGGGTGGAGGGAGGGTAATTTGTGAGACCACACCTACGGTGCATCTTACAAGGATACATGTGAAATTTACTAGGTGTAGAATATAAATGTCTTAACACAATAACAAAATGCCGTGAAGGCTATGTTAACCATTTTGGTGAAAATATTTCAAATTATATATAAAACCTGCACATTGTACTCCATGATTGCATTAATGTACACAGCTATAATTTAATAAAAAGTTTAAAAATAGAAAATAGACATTTTAAGTGTTTGATACATATTGACGAATTTCTCTCTAGGAAGTTAGTACCCAAGGGCTGGGCACAGTGGCCCACACCTGTAATCCTCTCACTCTGGGAAGGTGAGGCAGGAGGATCATTCCAACTTGAGCTCGGGAATTTGAGACAAGCCTGAGCAACAGCAAGACACAATCTCTACTAAAAATAGAAAACTCAGCCAAACATGGTACCTGGACACTTCTCATCCCACTACGTGGAAGGCTGCGGCAGGAGAATCACTTGAGTCCAGAAGTTTGAGGTTGCAGTGAGATACAATGATGCCACCGCACTCTATGCACCCAGGTGACAGTGAGACTCTATAAAAAAAAGAAAAAGTAATACCCAGGGAAAGTTTCCCAGGCAGTGTATGAGAATGCTGCTAGCTCAAGTTTCATAGTAGGGCCTGGCAAAACAAAAAGAACTAAGAACATGGGCAAACAAATGAGGGTTCCACAAAAAGATCTTACGCCTGACAACTGGACTAATGTATAATTAGTGATGATTTTCTAAATGAGTGATTAAGATATGCCTAGAATCCCAGCATTTTGGGAGGCTAAGATGGGAGGATCCCTTGAGGCCAAGAGTTCAAGAACATATTAAAACCTATTTCCATGAGGTGAGGCCATAAAATTGATTCAAATACTGCTTATGCAGTCTCATGAGGACACTCTGGGATTTGACTTACTCCTTTCCATAAAGAGACTATAAAGTCATTTCTAAACCAAGGTTATGAACTACACACTGACCCAGAAGATAAGAACTCCTTCTAAGGAGAGGGTCTTTAGGCAGGATCCAGGGTCTGCTCTGCCATTCCTCCCATTTCCTGCATCCCTGGGTCAACTGTCCCCAGATCTGTGGCCACGTCCATCCCTTCCCTGCTCTCCCCAGGAGCTCCTTTCCCCAACCTTCCAGTCTATCCATATTAGACACTACCTGTGGCTGTGAAATTCCTTCGGCAAACTGGGGCATGTGTAACGTTTACACATTAAAACTCAGAGATTGGAACTGCATGCTACATTTACAGTTTAGTCTCTTTTCTTACTTCCATATTTCTCTCACAATGAATATGGGCCAATCCTGTGTCCCTACACCCCCACATCATGAGAGGGTTAGGGTTACCACAAAAGATGTGTAACTGTAACTATAAATTTATACTTTCTCCCACCATTTCACTTCTGATTTCTTCCCCTCAAGAACAATTTGAATTTCTTTGGCATCCAAAGTTTCATAGATCAATAAAGATTCTGCTAGATTCTTATTCTCTTTTGTATGAGTTTTCAAGATGTTTTGCTGTTTTATATGAGTTCTGAATTAGAAAAGCAGATTTGTAAGAAGTAGAAAATGTAGGAGAAGCAAAAAATCAGAGTCAATGGGAAAAATAAAAAATGTTTAATCATATACCCTTTACAAGAAAAACATCTAAAATCTGAGAAACTTTGAAAGGTTGAAGTAGAAAAGAGATTTGACAGAACACTGACAACAACAAATGTTGTGCAGCTATATGAATAGCCTTAGGGAACCAACATTGGAACCAGCTGCATTTGCTGGTGTCTCCAAAGCCATGGGAAGTAGGCGGGATCATCAAGTGTGAGCCCTGTGTCTGTGGGGCTGCTCCAGCTAAGACTGCTCTGACCCTATGACTCCACTCTGGGCTTTGAACTTTGAAGATAACTGTCCTATGCTCTTGCATCTGTCACCACCTTTCCTAGTAATAGCTCTTTTCTACATAATGGGGACTCTTGCCTGAGTTGGAGAACAGACTCTATGGATTATGGTTTCACGATCATTAGCTGAAATTATTTATGATTATAAAAATGAAACCTTTAAACAACAACAGCATAAAAATTCCATTAAGAGAGTGTTTCTTCTCTGTTGGTTCTAGAATAGGTGCTGAAGATGTAGAGACAAGAAAATTGTCTTCCATGGATTTTAGTGCGGAATACAGTTGAAATCTCAGCAATAAAAAAGGAAGTAAAATGGAGCTATGTAGTCACTGTGTTTATGGGAAGCTGATTGGTGATGTGATAGCTAATCCAACAAGCATTTGTACAGCCCATAGAATATCATCTATATTTTTTACAAATACCAACTCATTTATCCTTCATAGAAACTTTTAAGGGAACGTGTATTTACTAACCTCATTTTCTAAAACAGGAAACTAAGACATAACTTGTTTCAGGTTGAATGAAACAGATCCCTCAATTGTAATTTTTGAAGTTAGGAATAAAACTTGGCACTTGGGCTCTACAGTTTATGACCTTAAGTGGCTGTGCTTTGCCACTTCACTTTGATTTTAATGGGAATATGAGGGTGCTTTGATTCATCATCACAGTCATTATCTTTTACATCTGGGTCATTTTTATTTCCTCCTTTTATCTTCTTAGGATGATGCTTTCTCCTACTTTCTTTTTTTTTTTTTTTTTTTTTTTTCCGTACATTAACATTTATTATTTTTACAATTATACTGTTGAAAATTATAAAACAAATTAGTTTAAAAGTAATACAGTATAGTTATCTTGCATTACTGTAAAGATGTTGATCCAAGTCTTTTTTAATTAAATCATA